>JAOTQQ010000002.1:1825962-1840240 GCA_026546715.1 Gallinago undulata | reverse complement strand
TCTCCAGACCCCTCACCAGCTCCGTTGCCCTTCTCTGGACCCGCTCCAGCCCCTCAAGGGCTTTGTTGTGGGAAGGGCTTCATGGTTGTTCTCAAATGACAGGAGCTAATTCTTGCCAAAGCATTTATTGTGGCAGTATTTCCGTTCCACTTCCAAATGCTCCACTGCTGGTTTAATGTTGGTATTGAAGTAGGAAGCAGGGGCAACCTGGTCTAGTTGGGGGTGACCCTGCTGACTGGGGAGGTCGGAGTAGATGACCTTTGGAGGTCCCCTCAGGCCTGGACCATTCAATGATTCTACAATTTTATGATTCTAAAATCATCCTGGAATACTGAACAATCAATCTCCTTTCTGTTGGGAGTTTTTGCTGAGTCTGCATGATGTATTTGAGGATCAGTAAAAGCTCTTGTTTTTATTAGGTACCTCTTTTGTAGAAACCAGAAGCGTTACTTTCCTGATTTTACCTCTGCTCACTAGACGTCTAGTAACGAAACCTCTTAATGTTTATTTCAGTAAGGGGATAATGCAGTCTGGCTGCTGAATGCTAACATATATGCAAAAAGAAACCCTGAAAAGTACATGCAAATTAGGTTATTTCAATACCATGCAGTGTCTTAGGACAGGTTTTGAACAGAGAGTAATCAAGAACCTCATCATAAGTGAAAAGTGGGATAAAATGCAAAACTCTGATCAGAAGGTGATTTTGTCAGACTAACTTAATGTTTCTTTTGGCTGAGACTGAACATCTCAGACTACAGTGCTGTGGTGGGCTTAAGCTATCTAGATTTATAGGAAGCATTCATTCAGTACAGTTCCCAAAGGAAATTATTATTTAAAGTGGAGATGGTACAGATTAATACAGGAATTATAAGAAGCTGTCATAGGCAGATAAGGAGCTGGGAAAAGAGGAGAGTGTGACAGAACGTAGCGAGAGGTGAGTTGCCAGGTTGCAGAGGAGTTATTAGAAGTATTCATAAGGGACAGGTGTCTGCAATACTTACTCTGGTAACCTTGGCACAAGGTCTTTGATACAGTTTTTTAAACTCCTGTAATGCTGTGAAGGACAGAAGTATTATATGGAAGAATTTTTTTGACCTTAGTATAACAAAGACAGGACAAAATATAATAATATTCACACTGATGTTCTGTTAGGGACTAATAGCAGGGTGGGTTGCTATAAACAAGAGCTTTAGCGTATGGAAGTTCAACTTCTTAAAAAAAATGTATGTGGGTGTAGCACATAGCTAAAGCTTTCATAATCTACATAATTTTCAGGAACATGCTTGCCAAAGAGTTGCAGTTCACTCTAAACAGTTTAGAACCTAGGTATTCAAATTCTATATATTCTGATAAAATCAAATCTTAGTTTTTAAATATCAAGTTCCCAACCTTATTCTATAAAGTTTGAAGCAGCTGCAGTTGTGAACCCAAACCTTGCATTAGGCTGTTGGAGTAGGAGTAGGAAGTTGCCAGACTACTTAGTGTGGCAGCTGAGGAACTGATCTTCACATAACCGGCCCATCTGCCTCTTCCTCTCCAAAAATCCCCAAACAAACCAAACCCGTGGAAACAAGCCAGTGCATATCTCAGTAAGTGAGCAGTCGCATTAGTTTGAGGTAAGAAGCCCCGTCGAGGATGGGTGTAGCTGTAGCAGAAGCTCAGCCACAGACAGAAAGCTGGAGGCAGAGCAATGCCAGCATGAAGCAAGGGGAGGAGGTAGGTGGTGGGTAAAACTGTACGGTTTTGGCTGTAGGAGGATGAAGGGCAGCAAGACACTTACAGATGAATTGCATTCAGAGCCAGTACATGGTGTGGGGGTCCAGCTTCCTAAAGTGTCCAAATCTATTGAGCCTTTGCCTTGCGTAGCACTGCAGGTGTGTGCTGACTAGGAGAGCTCAGTGTCCTCAAGGTCAGCTTCTTGCAGGAATTCAGGAAGGCTGGAAGGTTCACTGACCCACTGCCTTCAAGGTCATGGAATCACGGAATTGTCAGAGTTGGAAGGGACCTCTAGAGATCATCCAGTCCAACCCCCCTGCCAAAGCAGGCTTGCCCAGAGCACATCACTCAGGACAACATCCAGGGGGGAATTGAAGATCTCCAGAGAAGGGGACTCCATGACCTCCCTGGGCAGCCTCTGCCAGGACTCTGCCACCCTCACCCCAAAGAAGTTCTTCCTCAGATTTGAATGGAACTTCCCATGTTCCAGCTTGTGCCCGTTGACCCTCGTCCTGTCCCTGGGAACCACTGAAAAGAATCCGGTTCCATCCTCCTTCAACCCACCCTTTAGACCCTTGGAAGCATTAACAAGGTCTCCCCTCAGCCTTCTCTTCTCCAGGCTAAAGAGTCCCAGCTCTCTCAGCCTTTCCTCATCAGGGAGATGCTCCAATCTCTCTACCATCTTTGTTGCCCTACACTGGACTCTCTCCAGCAGTTCCCTGTCTCTCTTGAACTGGGGAGCCGAGAACTGGATGCAGTATTCCAGTTGTGGCCTCCCCAGTGCAGAGCAGAGGGGGAGAATGACCTCCCTCCACCTGCCAGCCACATTCTTCCCTATGCACCCCATCCTTTCTTTAGGTGAATTAGCCCTAAAACTACTGAGAAAGAGGGTGAAAAAAAGAGGGGGCATTTTAGGACAATCCCACCTTGCCAGTAGCAGCCCTGGAGCCATGCCAAAATGATGTCAAGGTGGTAAAAAGGAGCAAATTAACCCCCAAAATGGGCCCTCCTCAGTGAAGTATGGATATGCTCTACTCTGCTAACCCTCTGAGGATTACTCATTAAAGCCAAAGGGATGAGAAAGCAGCACTTCATGACTGTACATGTGAGAATCTGCACTTCGTCAGAAAAAAGGAATGCTCCAGAGATCAACAAAACAATTGGTCAAAAGATACAAAGCAGCAGGTGGACTAACCGATGGGCTTTCTGAGTGAGAGGATGACTGCAGGGCCTCAGGAGAATCTGTGCTGAAACCAGTGATACTCAACTGATAAATGAACTGGAAAAGACGACGGAGTGTGCTGCTGATGCTTTTATGCAGAGCACTGAAGATGAGTTCTGACTCTGAAAAACTGCAGAAAGACTGTGCAAAGCCAAGTGCCTGGGCAAGGCAATGGCAAGTGAGATCCAGAGGGGGTGAATGCAAAGACAGGAATCCCACACATGAGGTGATGGCATAGCTGGAGTTGGGAAATATAAAATATCCTTCTCTGAGAACATTAACTTTAGTTTGGGGATTTTAGTTTGGTGTCAGTAGTGATTTTACAAACAAGTACTATAATGGGAAAGGTACCAAAAAATATTGCTGTTGTGTAAGGCTGTGTTTCTCTTGCATCTTACGTAGTGTGCAATTCTGTTTCTCTATCCCAAAAAGGTCTGGCAGGAGCTAGGAGGGTTTGGAGGATGGAAAGCGTGACACAGATTTCTTCCAAGACTGCTGAAATAGTGTAGCATTCCTTGGCATGGGAAAGAGATGGAGATCTGAGCAACTTCCTGAGAGTGAGCGGGGACTTGCTGGTCATTCCCATTCCCATTTCTGGGAAGCAGGGGGTGAATTCAGAGGGTGGGGAGCACACAGCCCATACGAGGGGGGAGCCCTCCCTAGTGGCTGTTGTGGAGCCCGAGTTGTGGCAGGAGGTGGGTGGTAGTTTTTCACATTAGTGCAGACAGCAACAGGACAGAGTTACGGACGGAAAGCACAACAGGGCCTGCGAAATACAAAGGTACTGCTTTTTGTTCAGGAAGTGAGTAAACTGCAAGTGCTTGAGGGTCAGGTGGGAAATTGTCCCATAGGATGGCTCTGCTCTTCCCCTGGGGGCTGCTGCTGTCAGGGAGGGATTGCTGGCCTTGGTGGACCCTCCTGTGAAGAGCTGTTCATAGGTTGTTTCGGAGCTTAAAATGAGAGGACCAGGGAACCACTGTTGATGGAGCTACAAAAAAATCCCCAAAGGGATTTCAGGCTGTGCCTAGCGAGTAGAAACGGGGAAGTGTTTGTCCAGTTGTGCAAGGTTCATTTAAATTATCATACATTTTGGTTACTTGTCATCAGAAGAAGATCTGTTTAAACTTTGAGAGTTGTTTTTGAGTTGTAGATAAGGATACATGGTGTGCATCCCCACTTCCCTGCTACATGACTGGTTAGGATTTACTTGCTCTTGTAGTAATAAATAAATTTTTACTTGTTAAAAATATATTGAGGGTTCAAATGTGAGTGAGGGAACAGAAGAAAATAATATGGATAGAAAATTAAGGGACATAAGTGCGTCCTGAGTATGTTTAGACTGGAAATTAGAAAAAGGCATGTTAACCAGAGAGATGAGTGAAATTCTGGAAGGGCTTTCCAAACACAGCTGGGACACAAAAATAATGTTTTTTTCAAGATGAAGTTTACGGGAGGGATGTGATTACTGAGTGGAAGTGCACCTGCAGTTGTCAGTAATGGCTTGCAGTGCAGGGAGCTGGGTGCCCAATTTGTGGGTGACCCCAAGCTTTGAAGGAAACAGACTTAACTATCTGTCAGTTGTACTTACTGTTGTACACTCACACTGTATTTGATTATTCCTCTGCTTTGGGACTGCACAAGTCACCTCAGGAGTGCAGGAGAACCTTTTTGCCTCAATGCATACTTGATTTCTGGGGTATTTCTTTTCCTCCAATGTAGTCGGACTGTTCTTGTAGGGTCTTAGGAATTGAGCTCTCTTCAGAGTGCTAAAAAACAGTCATACTCTCCCCCTTACCTCCTCCACTTTTCCTGTCTTACACTATAACGTTTGAGAATTTTCAGCTCATTTCCTAAAGATCATAATTTGATCAAGGTGTGTTGTTCAGATCAGTGTTACTTTGTGACATGCAGTAAGTGGAGAGGGCAGACTAGGAGATCCTAGTCTTGGTTAGTCTTCACTCTTAACATTTGTTCTATGATTGCTTGCAGGTAGTGGGGCTGGGTGACCCAGGTGGTCCTTTCCAAGCCTACGTTCTGGGGCACACACTGAATTCATTAGCTGGATTCAGTGCTAATGCGCTTAACATTTATCCAAAAGTAGTAGAAGAGCTGTCTTCCCTCAGAGGACAAATCTCTTGCATCTGCACTTCCACTCCTGCCAGCTCAGGAAGCACACAGCTGGTGCTGGAGCTCATGGACACGTGTGGGATGGTAATGCAGGGGCTGAACTGTAATGCCAGCAGGAGACGTGGTGCTACCTTCCCAAGGACAACAGGAACAATCCTACATACAGTTCTGTGCATAATCCATCAGCTCTGTATAGATTACAGGGGCTCCTCAGAGCTACTTTTAAAACATAGAAGTTAAAAACATGTGGAGTGTAGGACCTGCTTGGAACGTACCTGCAACTTGCTGACATTTCCCATGGCAACCCGTGATAATAGTGAAGATACAAAATATTAATAGTGAAGTTATACTAAAGATATTCAGCATCGGGCAACAAATCTTCAGGCTTGTTCTTGTAGAAACCCGTGCTGCCATTTTTTTACTGATAGAGCTAGGAGTGGAAGCTAGAGATAGATGAACATTGCTTATCCACCACCTGCTTCATGTTGCTCTGTGGACACCTCTAGATGGGCAAATCCTTCTAACAGAGAGGTGGATCCTGACACTTTGATGCAGCAGGCTGAATTTATGTTCACAACACAGGAATATTAGCTATGTTAGCCCCTAAAATATTTGGAACTGTATACAGCATAGATGCTAGCAGTCTCAAAGTATATTCTGTCGTCTTAAACCATCCTAATTATATGAATAACATTGTGGAGATCTCTTACAAAAGAGAGAGACGAAAATAAGAAAGGGAGATTAAAAAGAGGTTATGAATACGAGACCTTTAGTCATCTCAACTAACATATTTTCATACACTTATTTTTATATAACAGATTAAGAGCAGTGGGAACTGTTTCCCTATCCTGAGGTCTGTCATTGCAAATACAGTGTTAGTATTTTTGCCAGGACTGAAAAATTCATGAGGACATGACAGTAATTTTTTTAATTTTTACAGTGAAAGGAAGCTGTAATATTATGAGTTGATTCTGGGGATTTTAACAAAAAACTGCACATGTATAATAAGATGAAAAAACGTGTCGCTCTTATGTTATATATAGTAGGACCCTAAAGGACAGGTACTCTAGGAGAACAGATACCCATTAGAACATGATTAAAGGGGGAGATTTTGAAATGTGTCCAGGAACCTAAAGATGGAAACTTTAAATAGATAAAAATCAGCTTATAAGTAGCCAATATAAATAATGCAGGGAATGCATAGAACCAAATATGCTTTTTGCATTCTGAGCAATCTGCAGCCGCTGGAGATGCTTTGCAGTGAGGGTGGCTGGAAGGAACGGGAGCCAGGCAGCCTCCCGGGGGTTTTGCAGGAGGAATGTCAGGACTCCAGTAAAGAGCAAAGACTTTCATTTGCAGAATTTGAATTTTTTTGAACAGTGCGTTTTTCCCCTCCAGTACTGTAACAAGAATTAATTTGGAGAAGCTCCGTGCTAGATGAGCCCTTTAAACTAATTTGAAGGTAAATAAAGGAGAAAGGAGAGAGAGGGGATGTGGAAGGACATTGCATGTATAAGTGAGCGTGTGATGTGATAAAAGATGGGGATAAGTAAGAAGGGTCATCTTCTGGGTGACAGGGTCAGGCACAGAATAGCGCTAACTTCAGGCTTTTTGCAGAATCATCCTGAAGATACGTATTTTCCATTCCGTTATCGGTGCAGAGCCCAGGTTGCTGGGCACGTACACCACTGGCCTGGCACCACTGGTGTCAGCCAAGGACATTGTTCCTTAAAAAAGGACATTTCAGTGGCAGAGTAACATGAACAAAGACGGAGTCTCCTTCTGAGAGTGGCCCCTACGACGTACCGCTGAGTCTCGGGGAACAGGGCGAGTGCTTGGCTGAGAAAAGTCACCCAGCAAAATAGTTTGGGGGATTCTTCGTTTTAAGAAACCAACAGCGAAACTCGGGATAACATTAATGTCAAAGCAACAACCGATACAGTTTCCTCTTAGGAAGAAATCACATGCTAGCAGCTAGAGTTGATTTAATTGTGCTGATTGGGAAATAGAAGACGGTAAACTCATTAGCAGAAGCTTAATGTGTCCAAATTACCTGCTGTTCTGCTATATAAAGAGAAAGAATTTAGCATTGGACACTGAGAACCAGAAGCTTGTGTGAGGACAGACAAAATGGTTTGTTTTCCCAGCAAATGCACCACGAATGCCACTTCCCAGTTTTTGTGTGGCGTTTTCCCCACCAAAAAAAAATATATATAATGGTCTAAATGTCTCTAAGCATATTATCTTTAGATCTCTCTATCTCTTCATTTTAGACCAGGGGCATACCTGCTGCTTCCATTGGCTGTAAATCTGGTCCTGCAGCCCCTTCCACATGAAATCCTCAAAGCATTTCCCATTAGCAACACCTGAGAGCCCCAGACTTCATCAGCTTAACCCCTAATCCATGAGCATTTTATGGATTCCCTAATAAATACAGTCTGCTTTCCTGAGCCTAGTTCTTGTCTTTCAGCTGTCATGCTCTACAGCAGTCCGGGTGGCCTTTGTCACCCCAGTGACCACGGGCCGTATCCTCCCTTACCCTAAGTGCTTACTTGTAGCCTCACCAGGTACTTAAAATGGAGCCAGGCGATGCTAACCTCAACCGTGCTTCCAGTTCTCATCCCAATTTAACCTGGTGACTTCTTTCACCTCTCCTCTTCTATGTAGTTAAGTAGGCTTCCTTCCTAGGAGACTCCTTCCCTGATTATAATCTTTCCCTTTTTTATAAAAAGTCTATGCTCCTTCCCTCATTATAATCTTTCCCTTTTTTATAAAAAGTCTATCCTTAGGAAGGCATAACAGGCATTTGCGTAAGAGCAATGGTTATGGTATTTCTGTACTGTTTTCCATTCCCTTAGTACTTCACTTGCTTTTTTTTTTGCATCGCAGCTGTGCAGTTACACGTTACCAAGAAAATATCTATATATGTTAATTTTCAACTCTCGCATATTATTGCAGGGGAAATGAACTGAAACGAGAGAAAAGGATTCAGAAATTCATGTTATTAAATACATGTTTACTGATAAACATTCTGATAGGGTTTTGATGCAAGAGTGATGTTGCTGGCAAGAGTATGTTATAAAACAAAGAATTCACATTAATTAACAGATAAGGAAGCAGACTTTGCATTTCCATATGCTACAGTGCAAAATGAAGAAATTATTTTAAAACAACATGCACATTTAAACAACATTTATGATACCTCAGATCTGATGAATATGGCTTTTTGGAAAAAAAAAAAAAACTTTCCTTATTCCCGTGAAAAAAATTACCATGCTTCATTGAATTAATTTATTTTTTTAAAAGGCTATGCCTTTTCATTTTCTATTTCTGGCAATTTGGCTGGTCTGGGCATCAGTTTTGCCACCATGTCTTGTGCTATCGGGTGCTCTCACGTCCATTCATGCTCTTTTGAGATAAGGAACAGGTAGCAAAGTACAGAGCAGGAATACCAGGTAACTCTCCAGGGTTATCTTTGTTTTGGTTTTGACACAGTGTCCATCACCACAAGATTTCAGTATTCTTTACAGCAAACCTTGCTATATTTAAGCTTCCTGATGTGAGTGGAGCAGGATGTGGAGACCTCCTTTTGTGCCGCCCATCTGTTACATTAGTAGCTGGACTGGTATGTTTAAGAAAGCTTAAGGGTAAGACTGTCCTTTGTTATGGCAATAATGGCTTTATTCTTAAAAAGCAAAGAATATTTTTATTAATTTCACAGCAGTAGCTGCACTGCTACCATTTCTTCACTCAAAGTGGTGGTTCTTGCCCCATTACCAATGTGGTGTTCTTCCAGTGCTGTCTGTTGGTGGATGATACACTTGCGTTTGTCTCTCCAGCTAACCATGGAGCTGCACTTCTCCAGCCACAAATTTACCTTATTTTGACAGTGATCTTCTATATTTTCTCTACTAAAACAACTCCATAAGGAACAAAATGTTGGTTATACTGTTGATCAAATAGTATCGTGGTGGGAGCCAGCCAGGCAGCAGCAGCAGCAGTTAAAGTTTATTAGATATCCCTTCTTAAACGGTCTATGAGACATGATATTATGAATTTTCTAATAGGCCACATATCTTATTTATGCATTTCACACTCGTTCATGTACACCAATAGTTATGCTACAAACACATGCTTTCACACATAAATAGGATCATTATTTGGCGCGAATCCAGTTTACAGATATTCTAGTTAAGCAATGGCAAGTCTAATTTAAGTAGTCCAACTGGAAGCCTCATGTTTTCATTAGCCTTTCATCAGTATTGTTCAGGTTCTATAAGACTCCTCCGATAATCCAGATCTTTCCTCCTCCTTGTGCAATGTAGTTTCACAGACAGACAGCCTCAGCCTCCATTTTATGGCTGCCTTTGTCATAATGTCAATTACAAATCATCCCTTGGGGAAGTAGTTATTGGGGTTTCCAAGAAAAGAAGCGAGACAGAGAACTATTAAGGAAAGTATGTTTTTAAGGGTATTTAAAATTGGTGGAAAATAAGTGCCAGGAAGACAAATTCCTAGATGGAAGTTAGAGTATGCCTTAGTGAATTTTGTGGTTTTGACTTCCCCAGGAAGAGTTGGCAGCCACATCTGGGCTTGCTCCCTGAGACACTGGCTGCCTTAATAAATGGGCATTCCTCCTTGGAGTGGGATGCTATTACATTACTGAGTTTATTCTCTGTATTTCTATTTGTACTCTTAACAAAATCAATTCTTTCAAATGTTTTTATTTAAATCAAGGCCAGGTTGGCTGGGACTTTTGAGTAACCAGATCTAGTAAGAGGTGTCGCTGCCCATGGCAGGGGGTTTGGAACTTGATGATCCCGAAGGTCCCTTCTAAGCCAAACCATACTATGACTCTGTGAATTTAGACTGACACTTTGTGGTTGAAATCTTCACTGATTATTTCTGTGGATAGTGAGAAAGTCCTCCCTAACTTAAAAGTGAAATATTTCCATGATAAGAATAAGTAACACACTGACCTTTGGCTCCCAAGGAGAGTGTCTTCTTCAGAACATCACAGCTTCTTGCCTCAGTGCAGGTTGACATTTGCAAAGTTGATAAGTTGGTTATTTGGATGTAAATAAACGTGAAAGGAAAAACAATCTTTGTAGTTATGATAGCAGAGTCCACTTTTTCTCTGTTTACTATGCTATAATGGATAATACATCGGATAAACTCACCATCAATGTGCAATTTAAACGATGGCTGTTGTTACGTATCAGTGTGGAGGTATGGAAAAGGAGAGAAAGTTAAAGTACTGAAAAATCTGCTACATTTGATAATGAGAAAAAAAAAGCCTATTGGGGAGTTTGCCAACTATGTCTTAAAGTGTCTTTGCAACCAACTGTCTGTGTTGATAGTATTTTAGGGGAAGGAAGCAGGCCTTTGGCTATGAGTCATCGTGATTTCTAACCAAGATGTGCTGGAGGGATGTGTTTTCTTTATTAACACTGCCCTTGGAAGACCCTGCATCTTTCCATACGTGTTTCTGATAGCCAGAAAGCCAGAAAGGTCAGCAGTTTGCTGTGACCATCAATAGCCGCAAACAAACTGCCTGCACTCCTTGTTCTTAGTTTAGTATAAGCTTCTTTCAAGTCTTCCACAAGTCTTTTGCATAACCAGGATCACTGGTGCACACCTATTATGGCTTCAATTTAATGGTAGTTTTAACCTAGGAGGAGGGTGGCTGAGGAACCAGAGAACTTTGTAAGGAGCTTTTGCACATGGGCACAGCAGAAGCCCTACAGGATCATGACGAAGTCTTGTGTGACATTGAGATGAGGAGAGGAACATGAGATACCAAATTCCTGACAGTGCTGGTTCCCTGAGATTTGAACAGATCCATCGTTTGTATTGAGGCACTCAACAGTGCTGGCATAGGCTTTGCTACTGTAAATGTCAACACACAAAATGCTTAAAACTTGCAGTCACTGAAAGTCGGCACCAAGACTTACAATGCCATTAGGAGAATGTCAGGTCTTTCTTTGATTCAGCTCGCCAACTTGATGAGTTACGGCAACGTGACCCTACTGAACAGCCTTGTACTGTATTATTCTCCATCTTGCCATTAGTAGATTTTTTTTGGGAGATAGGGGCAAGTTGTTATGCCCACCGTTGCTGTTCTGGGCAGATAAAAGTCTTTATTTAGAGGCTTCCCAGCTTATTCTATGCTTCTGACACTCAAAGACCACTGACTAATTCAGAGTGAGTGTTTCATTAACGTGGCTGGCTGTAAAATCACACTGTGTAAGACCTAGTGCTTCTGAATTCTTTGTGGTCACTGCAACCCCTGATACTCCAACCACCATTTGCCTTATTGATCTGTTCAACAATCTTTTAATCCTTACATGGGTAGGTCCCAGAGAACACATTCCTGGTATTCTGTTGTTACCCATTCTTAAGCACATACAGCCCTCTCTGTACTGAAAGTTGTTTTAAATCAAGCTGAAGCTAAGGGAAGAGCAGAACATTTTTCTTGCATCCCAGAAGACTTTAAACACAGTATTTCCAAAATTGTTTCTATTAAAAGAAAAGAGTGCTAGTCTTTCATCAGGCTAGCGATGCAGAGTGTTGCTTGAACAAGGCAGCAGATTTGATGTTATGATTGATAACCCTTTCCCCATGCTCTGCTCATGGGTTGTACATGGGAGAACATTGCCCTTCGCTGCCTCTCCACCTGCAGGAGTTAGTGGTGATGGCCTGGCCTGCACACAAACATCTCATGGAGGAAGCCTTCAGACTCAGCTCCCTCTTCAAACTCTTTGGTAGCATCGCCTTGTACTGCTTTCATGTTATGTAGTACAGTACGATGGTGTATGTTTGGGGCTTTCTCCCTTCACGAAGCGAGTGATGCTAGGCTCTGGCAAGGCCACCTCACATGTCTTTCCGTAAGGACAGGTATCGAGGAGATCATACTCTACATTAATTCCAAGCGAGCCCTGAGCTTTTACCAGGACTGATCCATTACTTACTACTATTAATGTCAGAAAAGAACCAATGTAGTACTTACTAGATTTGCTAGATACATGTTAGGCCCTCCTGGGACATTCCCACGCTTTTATTTATCCACTCTGTCCCCTGTCCTTACCTCAACCCTGGAACTTTATATTACTTTTCTAAAAGAGCAGCCTTATAGAGTACCTGTGTATTCATCTACTTTAAAATTATTGGCAAGCATCTGTCCGAAACATTAAGGCAAAGCCAACACCATCTCCTTCAGTCTCTGAAACCTGCAAGTCAGCAGAGTGAAACAGCCGGCTGCCTTTGATGAGATGTTATGCACTCGATAGCCAAATCAAATGCCAAGTTTGGGACAGCGGTAATTCAGTTGTTGATTGAGTAATACACTGAATCTGTCGTTCCTATCCTCCAGAGAAACGTGTGACCTCTCCACTGAGGTCCATCTTAAAATAACAGGCGCCTCCTTGGAGGTCCCTAGTTGTTCAGGATGATGAACAGTGCCTTGACCCCCCCCTCCACCACCCTGTTTCACTTTACAGAGTCTTCAGCAATATGAAATGAGGCTTAAATCAGAGTCCATATCTGTGCTATCCCCTGAAAGACAGTAGATGGATAGTTGCTATGAAGGCATCTTATTGAGGAACTAAAGAGAAAACTGATTTTAAAATGGTAATTTTATCACTAATTTTTGTGGGAAAACTAGCCTTGAAGCAAGCTAATGCTTCATTACTTCGCTGAGGGTTTAAGGGTTGCTTCCCTAAACCCTTTTCCTCCAGCTTGGGTTAGGTTGTCTTTAGTATTTGCAGTAATTAATTACCTTACAGCATGAAGAGGTTCCCTTTCTACTCCACCCTGACGTATGGGGACAGTGCATGCCTGCCTTCTCCTCATGTTAAGCTTTTTGAATTTGAGCTAAAAGCCTCAGTGTTCTAACGTGCAGCAATTTTGTGAAACCTCCTTCATCCTTTTTGCAGAAATGAGTGATACAGAGGGACAGTATCTTACTCTCCTGTGCTCCATGGAGAACTGGCCAACACAGCCTTTAAAAGCAAGCTGGGCTCAGACAGTTATAGTGACCTTAGAGGAAGATAACCCTGGAGATCTGCTTCAGCCACTGAACTTTGGTGGGCTGAAATAAAATATGTCTTAGTTGTGCTTTTCCCACACAAACTACACCAAAGCCCCTGAAGATGTGGCTTCCATATTTTCTATGTACAAGTCATTTTTACTGTAGCAGTGTGTTACTTTGCAAGCAGGAACTAGTCTACCTGGGACTACATTGCCTTGGAATTTTAAACTCAGCACAGCCTTTAATGATGAGGTTGTGGCATCAGGCTTCCAAATTAGAGCACTTTCAAAGGTGCATCTTTATTATGGTCCAAAGAGCCTTCAGAGGCGAGTCAGAGGGTACAGCAATCATAGTGCTGTGAATGTGTGAGAGACACTATGTTCAGGAATTTGCTTATTCTCCTGGTGGTAATGTCCATGTACACTTTTTTACTCTAAGTAAAATTTGAAAACAAGGTGATTTTTTTTAATAGCAGCATAGTTTTGCTTAAATGTGCAATTCCTGTTGTAATGAGTGATACTGTCTTTAAAATATTAACTTATTTCTAGTGGGAAAGTTTTTAAATTGTATTTCACTGTTGTTTAGATTAAGAGCTTGGGGTCCACGCATGTGCCAAGAGGTAGCCAATTCATGAAGATGAAATTTGCGTTCTCCTTTTTGGTAGTTTGGTAGATACTCTCAGGTAGATACTCTTATCAGGTTTCTCAGAGGGCACTAAAGTCTCCTGACAGTGAGTCAGGAAAAAAAGCTGCTCTTCTGCCTTTGAGTAAGTAACAAACACAACTGAATGGCAAAAGGTAAAAATGAAACTGTTTTAAGGATCAAGTAACAGATTCACCAAGAGACAAGACATAATGTGCTGATGGATTCTCATGGATTCGATGGCTGGACCACTTGGTGGATAAGGAACTGGCTGGATGTCCTCTCTCAAAGGGTTGTGGTCAATGGCTCAACGTCCAAGTGGTGGCCAGTAACGAGTGGTGTTCCTCAAGGGTCAGTACTGGGACCAATGCTCTTTAACATCTTTGTCGGTGACATGGACAGTGGGATAGAGTGCACCCTCAGCAAGTTTGCTGGCGACACCAAGCTCGGTGGCGCAGTTGACAGGCTGGAGGGAAGGGATGCCATCCAGAGGGACCTGGACAGGCTGGAGAGGTGGGCTTGTGCAAATCGCATGAAGTTCA
>JAOTQQ010000002.1:1772750-1785874 GCA_026546715.1 Gallinago undulata | reverse complement strand
CCCTGGCAGAGGCTGCCCAGGGAGGTGGTGGAGTCTCCTTCTCTGGAGACATTCCAAACCCACCTGGACACATTCCTTAGGTGGCCCTGCTTTGTCAGGGGGTTGGACTAGATGATCTCCAGAGGTCCCTTCCACCCCCATAGCATTGTGTGACTGTGGTTCTCTGGGCGCTGTGGAGGAACCAGGATGCCTGTGTCTTTTCTGCTTGTCTCAGCTCCAGTCAGTGCACTCCAGCCACGTGCACAATAAGCTCATTGCCACTAGAAAAGGTAATTATTTGCTTCCTGCTCACTTATTGTATGTGTCCCAGCCCCGTAAAAAACAGTAATGCTGCCATTGTGTCTCCTTTTTTCTTTATTCCTCAAGAGCCTGGTATTAGCAGAGACTTGGAATTGCACAACTGTGAACTCCTGGTTATATTTTTAGACTTTCATCCTAAATATTCGTGCTTATGAAAAGAAGAAAAAGTACATCAAAACACTGTGATCTAAAGGTGGACCCACAAGACCAGCCTCAGAGCCAGTTGGTGCTGGTTGGTGAGCCAGTTGGTGCTTTTTTGAAAGGCTGATAAAAGTGCTTTGAAACTCACCCTTTATCCAGCCCCCCAAAAAAGAAGGTTTGGAGCAAAGTGGGTGATTCTTCTCTGCTGGTGGTTCTCTGGCAGGTGTGTTTGATGGGCTGTCTGCAGTTTGTGTGTGTTTGAGGTGGGCAAAGGAGCACTTTTTTTGCCATCATCTTTTTCTTAGAAGCTCTCTGTGATAATTTAAGACTTCTCTGTCTCCTGAGGGAGAAACAAACTGGGCGAAGGGGAAGAACTGAAGTAGGTGGAGAATCGGAGAAGGTATGGACAAAATCTAGAAGGGAGAGCTTCGGGAATGGATATCCCTGCCAAGTGGATCCCACAGATTGCGGGAACAAGCCTTCATCTAGAGGCATTAGGG
The DNA here is from genome assembly GCA_026546715.1 of Gallinago undulata. Taxonomy (NCBI): domain Eukaryota; kingdom Metazoa; phylum Chordata; class Aves; order Charadriiformes; family Scolopacidae; genus Gallinago; species Gallinago undulata. The sequence continues at coordinate 1,784,933 of JAOTQQ010000002.1, read as the reverse complement.
AGTCGGGAGGCCAAATACACCTGAATTCAGGAAAACTCTTCGTTTTGTGGTGAAGGACAAAAGAATGATCTAGATTTTTTGTTTCTGACCATTTTTCCCAGACTTTCAAAGCCTCCTGTTCTGAGTAACATTTGCATAAGGACACCAGAAAATCAAAGGAGAGATTGTGGTTGTGGGGTTCCTACTGACAGCGCGTAACTGCGTGATCATTGAGTTAAGCAGGGTGAACACGCGTGGCCTGGGAACTAATTCACAGTCAGAAATTGGGTTTAGCTTGTCTTCTCTGGTATTTTTGGTGCAGATACTGATAATGAATGGGTGATTCTGGTTTTGTTTTGATTTTTTTTTTCCCTAAAAAGATGATTTAGGATGAAACAAAATGCTCTTCTCTAACAGTAGGGTTTAGGACTTGGGAGAGCATAAGGATTTCCTTCTCTAATCTGTGGGAATTAGCCTTGATTGACAAGGAACCAGCATGCAGTTGACCTAGAGTCCTCAGTTACCTTGTAGGTATATGGTCCATAGGGCTACTGCACTCGACTGGTTCTTGGTTGAAGTGGAATTCGGATGAGGATCCAACCAGACGTGTCAATGCCAAAACGGAAATTGGGTCCTGGGGGAAAACCAGTCCAGGTTGGATAGCAATAACTACTTTTGTGGGGGTTTTTTCCCTTTTTTTTTTTAAATCTTCACTGTGAAGTAATCGGGGCTGTGTGTGGTGAATTGTGAAAACAAGAATAATAAAAAAACCTGTTGTGTAGTAGTTTAGTAAAAGTAAATTCCCTGTATATTGTACTGTATGTATAGTATGCTGTGTCGTGGTGGTTTTGGATGTTTGAGCAGGGCTGTAAAGCAGTCGATCCAAAGAGAGCCTTTCACCTTTCAAAAAATATAGTTCTGAGTGATATATAAAGATTAACCATTTTAAGAGTAAGTTGCACAGAGTGATAAGCAACTAATCTACTAAATGCATTGAGTGTGACAGCTGGAAACAGCTAAACAGAGACTGGGAGCTGCTGGTTGAGGAGGTGTCATTTCTCATAAGAACTAATATTTGGATATAAAATACCCCTTTCCTACAAAGGGCATCTAATTTTGTGTGTTGTATTTCTCTGTCCTTTTATTGCTGAAGGATGAGCAAATAATTTAAGAGGGGGTTTTTTGTGTGTGTTTTTTTCCACTGCTGCCTACAGTCAGCTCACCCAGTGAGAAGGAAGCAGAATGCAACCCTCAACGACTTGGCTTCAGGTGGGACAGGAATTAAATGGTCTTTATCTGTAGCTCAGCTGCTTACATCCTCATTGCCGGAGGAATGAGTAGAAGCCAGGCCATCATCGTGTAGTTGCGAAGCTGTTGGTTTCATGATTTGGGGAACAGTTCACAGAAGAAAACTGTTTTCAAAGCCGATGGTTTTTTGCCTACTTGTTGGCATGGGCATCTGAGCCACCAGGATGTTTCTGTGACAGGGTCATGGCACTTGGATGTTAGAGGGGGTGTCACTGCTGTGTTATCAAGGAGACCTCTTCAGACACACCTCTCACAGCCATTACATTCAGAAAGAAGAGAGAGAATTATAATTCCTATTTATTGTTTGACTGTGACTTCAGTAGGTGGGCGCTGTCTTGTGCTTGAAGGGCTTGGATCTTGCTGGGTGTTTTAAACTTGGGAAGGCTTAAAAGGGTTGAAATGAGTTCTTCCAGGCTTTGAGAGCTGCTTAGCTCTTACACCACTGAGTAAAATGTACACATTTACTAGGCACTTTTTAATACCTATATATGTCTCTATATATCTCTAAGCATATTTTTATATTTGTGTTCATATACATATTTGTGTGTACATTTGCTGTATTTGCTACATTCCTCAGCCCCTTTCAAATATTAAGTAAATTTTAACAACTCATCCACATCTTCTGGGGTCCCTGGATCCTAACCCACATCCTTTGTGAGACAGTGAGCCTGGCTGGGATGTGCTGGCCCCAAAAAGCCTGGAGCTGTGCTAGGATGGCTACCATGCCTGATGTTAGAACCCTGCAGGCAGGCTCAGCGCCCCACCACGCAGCCCCACGGCAGCCTGCTCAGCTCCACGGTCTCTTTGTCCCCACCACTGGGTGTTGTAAACACATCGAGAGCCACAACACAGTGAGCCCAGGAAGGATGAACATCCAGGGGCGGCATCTTCTGCCCCAGGGCTGTTGAAAGGAGAGCTTGGTGCCCACCCACTGGATTGCTGCTCTGGGGATAGATTTTTCCTCCTCTTTCTTCCATGGGTTAAGCAGAGCTCACATTTTGTGTTTAAAACATGCCAGCAGAAGGGGATTCTGTCCTGGGACTTTCTCTGCATTTTGCATTAAACAGCCTAATCACTAGGCTCCCGAGGAGTTATCTGCTAATCTGGTTTTGCAGCCCAGTAAGAGCTGCTTTGCTGGCAGGGACTCAGCTGCCGCGGTGTGGAGCGTTTCTGCCGGAATTGTCACTCTCCTGGTGCTTAGAGCAGTTTTCTACAAAACAGAAGTGGTGTCTTCTTCTTTTCTTCTGGTCCTGGAGAGCTCGAGTTTGGTTTAATTTCTGAGGTGGAGGATGATGGGCACCTCCATCCCTTCTCTGGCTGAGCTTTTATAGAAAGCTGTAGCAGTAATTTTGTGAAGGGCATGGGATGTGGGAGGTGATGTGTAAGGAAGCCTCTACATCTGGGCCTTTAGTCTCTGGTTTTCACTTGGCTTAAGGTGGGAAATGTTGTGTTTCTCATCCTTGGTGAGACTAAGTTTTCTGTACAGAGACGGAGCTCCAGACAGCTGGGAAACGTGCAGGTTGAAATACAGCAACCCCTGTGGTCTTCCAGCAGCACACAGTTACTGGTGAAAGAGGAGCATTTCAAGTCTGAGGGTTGATTTAGGCATTGAAAATTCCACATATTTCCCTGAAATCTCGTTTCAGTTTGGGTCTGCCGGGCTGGCCACGTTCTGCTGCCTTGCACTGTGGGTTTCTCCATCCCTTGTGCCCCCCCAGACCCCCCAATGGGGTGAGGGTCTCATCCCTGCCAGGCTCTGAGTATGAGTACGGCAGCCAAATCCCAGTCTGTGAAAGAGCCCCAGGTGTTTTCACAATCTTTTTCCTTAGAGTTTTGTGCAGCTCTTCTAAGGACCTGCACCTAAAGGGCTCCTGACACATCAAGCACAACTTCCTTGTCAGGACAAGGTGGAATTGAGCCAAAAAATTTTGTCTTTGCATTAAGATTTACAGGTGACATCGTCATTAGCTGGGCTGTGCTTTAGATGAGAAGTTACTGTGCTGGTTCCATCTACTTAAACCTCCTGGTTCTTTAAATAGGTGTCCTTGGCCAGCTTTTCTCACTCCGTTAATCCTAGCACAGATGAACTGGCATGAATATAAATGTTTATGGCAGTCTTCACAGCTGCATATGGAATATATCTGATTGTTTGCATATAGTCAGTGCTGTGGGTTTGCAATTTGATGCTCTATAAAGAGTCTAGATAATCTTGCTGAAAGGAGCTGTGTAAATGCAGATATAATTAGCTTTATGATATTTTTTTTTTTGAAACAGATATCTTTTAATAAAGCACTGGAGCACAGAATAGCCATTTCCTGTGATTTTCATTCACATAATATTTATAGTGCTGCAGAACAAATGAGCCGTTGAAAAGGGAGAAGAATTAATGCTGTGAATGAACTTGCCTTGAGAGGAATTTGTGATAAAATTACGAATCTAACAAACTTCAGTAAACCAATTACTGCTCCTCCCGGATTTGTGACTATGAAAGCTCAGTGGGATTTGGTGTAATCCCTCCCTGCGAACAGATGGGCAGGTTGTGGGTATTTTGCAGCACATGTTCCAGCCTTCCCAGTTCCTTCCACGACTGGCTGTGACCGTGTTTCTTTACACCTCGCCTCGTGGTGACTAAAATCCAGAAAAAAGGCGTGAGCAGAATCAGTTCAGATGTTTGTGATGTGCCTCTCTGCAAATTGTGTTTAGGTTTGTTTGCCATCTACTACTTCAAATCTCTTCACGTAGAAGGATGGTCCTTTTTGAAAGCCTGGTGGCACATTATAATGAGCCTACTAGGATTCCTGTGGTTAAGAGGTGGTCAGCATTTTATCGTAACCTCCTGCTTGCAGGGAATTATAGCGGAGCCAAATTTTTTACTCCAGGTTCAAACCAACTCAATTGAAAATAGGAGAACTAAGCCAGGAGCAATTTGATAGTTCACCTGTTTTTAAATTGTTTGCTCGTTTAAGCCGTGCCAGTCTCACTTGGATACAAAAATATTGTGGACAGTGCCGGAAGTCTTGAGAAAGTTGAGAGGAGTGATAGCTACTGTCCCCTCATCCCCTTTTCACCACTGTATTTCTTCTATCATTTTATCACAGTCGGGTTGGTCAGGCATGATTTAGCTTTGGTAAATCCAGGCTGACTGATTCCAATCACCTTCTTCTCCTTCATATGCCCAGAAACGTGGTTTAGGAGGACAAGCTTCATAATTTCCAATGATCTTCATGTCATAGAAGGTGTTTAAAATAGCTGGAAGATGCAAAGTAACTTTATACAAGTATTATCTTTTAAAAGGCTGAAGTGAAGGACTTGTTGTACGCGTGAATAACTGTGAGCAGAGTCAGCGCCGTGCGACGGTTCCACAGCAAGGCAGAAGATCTGTCTGTGTTGGGCCGTGGTGGGTTCCTAGGACAGGTACACCCTCCTGGAAATGGTGGGTGGGGATAAGGTCAAACAAGGCTCTAGTGGCACCTTAGTTCCTACGTTTTACGAAAGCAGATTTTTTTTCCCTAACACCTTATCCCTGAGTGCAGAAAAATACACCTCTGAGTAGGGCAATAACGTATTTTTATCTTCTCGGTGCTGCACTGTAACTGTATAAATACATTTCAAGAAGCACATGAATTGATTGCAGGGAAAGTCTTCTGTGAAATGATGACCCTGGATGTGTTTTCATTGTTGAGATACAGGATCCTCACAGAAGATAAAGAAATAATTGAGCACCTTTCAAGTCAATCATAGTTATTTTTGTCAGATTTTCACGCCTTCAAAATAACTTCCTTACGCACTCAAATATTGTAGAGCATAAGATGAATTAGTTCCTTTTGATAATGTTCTGAGAAAATTTGAGACCAACAACAATAACATCCTTGTAGCATATTAAATATTTAATAGACGTGTCTGCACTGAAGTCTTTCTCTCACTCCACAGCAGTTTCTCTTGAATAGTCCTTTCTCCTACAGAAGTTCCTTTGTTGTTGGAGAAAGCAGAATTCTGGCTCTAAGGTCCTGTGCTGTGGTTTGATGGGAGCTGCTCGTAGTGTTTTGAGAACACGTGAATGCTGAATACTCTTATAGAACTGTATGGCTGTGCCTTATGCTACGGAGAGGCGTATCTCACAGGAAAGTTTAACTAATAGATAGTAGAAGAAGCTACAAGCACACACCTACATTGGGAAAGAGTAGTCACCCTGGGGTTTACTGTATTTTTTTTTTTCCCCAGCTCTTCTTTATATATATTACTTTTTTCAAATTTTCAGTGTTCATATTCTTGATCTCATAGGTGAATGGAAGTGCTCATTCTGATTACTCTCAATTACAGTTTTGTGAGTTTCTCTTGAAAGAAATTAAGATTTGAAGTCTTATTGGTGAGCAGGGCTTGTGGACGAGAAACAGTAGAATTAGACCGTTTTGCAACTTAATTCTGTGTATTTTTTTAAAGGAGCTGATGAGCAGCTTTAGTCCGAGCACAGGTTTTTAAGTAATTGGTATGTTATGGTATTATTTCATAGAGGTTAATTCACCATATAAATCGACTGTTGTGAGCTCCTATTTAGTCCTGCTCTGTAACCTGACAAAAAATACCCTTATTTGGAAAAAAATAGCACTTTTTTGAAATAGGGACAACAATTTAGTAGGAAATGGGCCCAGAGCTTCTGACAGTCTTTCATTTTGGCCACAAAAAGCCTTTTAAAAGATAACCACCAGCTTTTAATTCTGGACCTGGCTGCATTTAACTGGTGCACATCCCTCACCAAGAAGGTCCGAAACGCTGTTCTGGCTTTTTCCCCATTTCACAGCAGGTTTGGTAATTACACTTCTCTAGATGCTGCTGTTTAAAGCTCAGCCCAGGCAGGCTTACTCTGACTCCCTACAGATGCAGGCTCTGAAGAGGGTTGATGCTCGGTGTGAAATCCCCCCTGTTCTTATTAATCATTCGACTTTTAATCAACTTGCTTAGCTGCAGGATTTGCATGGTGAGTCCGGGCAGGCTTTTTTTTTTGCGAGTGGGAGTTTCAATGAATGCTGTTGAAATTTAATGAAGTTAAATACAAGACTGAAATATTTTTAAAACCACGGTGCTGCCTTGTGTTTTAGCCGATCAGATCAGGCACCTTTATTTCGGGATAACGCGGTCTTACCCAGCAGCATCCTTGCGATGAGAAGGGCGTTAAAGAGATTACTCCCGTCCTGTCAAATGATCTCACAAACAAGCGTAAGCCGCTGCCGCCTCCCCTCGCCGCTGGGAAGGCAGAAGGAGCCACCGCGGAGCGGGAAAGCGCCTCGCACCGACTGATCCATCGGCCCCGGGAACCCCGCGCCCGCCGCCGCTGCCCGGGGAGCGCGCCCTGCCCGGCCACGGCTGCCAGCGCCGCTCGGCACCGGGTCCCTCACCCTGCTCCCGCTCCCGGTCCCCGCTGCAGGCAGAGGGCAGGCATAGCCCCTCCGGAGCCATCCCGTTGGGATGCGGAGCTGAAGGTGGAGAATGATTGCGTGTCCCCCGCTCTGAAGGTATTTTTCTTGTCGTTCCTGTTCCTTTCGGTTATTTCCCTGCCTTGTGTCAGAACCCCGTGGTTTATCGGGTTCGTTTCGGCAGCAGAAAGTGGCATGTGGTTATTGGGGTGTAGAGACGTGGGGGGGGACAATCACTGCATAACCCAAAGCAGCAAACTTTGAACTATAAGTCAAGCTAGGTTTGCTTCTTGGGTTTTGGTTTTGGTGTTGTTTTTTTTTTCTTATTTTAAGGAATTAAGGTAACATTTCCCCCAGAATTAATAGTTTATTCATCTGTCACTGTGAGACCCCTGTTCCATTAGATTTGCAGTGGGGGGAGTCAGTAAAAAAAAAAAAAAAAGTTAATTGTTAATTTTTATTTAGGCAGAATGTCCTTTGTGAAACTGAAGTCTGTGTCTTTCACATCAGCGGGCTTTCCCTGCAGTGAAATAGAAAAGATCTTAACACTTGCTTTTCATTATTTGTACTAGAAATTCAAGTTTGTTGGGAAGAATAGCATCCATAGCATCCTTAGCTGTTCTCTTCCTCAGGAGTTCATTTTCAGAGACGTGCTTGTAACAGGCTAACAGACCAAGCAGCATTTTGGCTAATTTTTCAGTTATTTGAGTTGAGGCTTAGTAAACTTTAATGCTTGTCTGTAGCTGATTTGTTGATTAGCCCCTGAACTCGGAGTAGTGGAAACTGTTCTGTTACTTTCAGCCATTCATCCCCTTTTTCTTTAATTTTAATTTTAAAAAGTGTCAGCTTTTTTTGGATCATACCTTGAATACCGTTTGTATTTAACTCTTCTTACTGCATAGTTTGTTTGGGTTTTTTTTTGCTGATTCCATGCATGTTACTTTGTCTGTTTGGTATTATTTTAGTAATTACTCTTCTTGGGAGTTCTGCATTTTCCTTGCCTGCTGTTCACTGAAATACTACTATCAATCTAAAGACACTGCTTTAGGTAAAAAATATTGGTAAATTTTAGTGATTATTGCATGCCATTTACTATGGAGAACTATGAAGAAGTTCATTGTAGTTTACATACCATTTGAAGACAAAATGGGCATGTCTGTGTGTGTTTCTATAGAAGAAGGAAGCCTATTTTGGAAGTGCTATGTAGTTCCAAGAGGATGACAGGTTCCCGTGTAAGGTTAACTCTAGGTCCACGTTTCATTACTTCTTCTGAAGTCAGCTGACTGGTGGAGCTGGTAATCTAATAGTATAGGAGATACAGTAAATAATTAATGATATTAATATTAATGTATTGTGGGCTTTTACCAGACTGAGTCTTGCTTTAGAGAGTTTGAGCCTTTGTGTATGAATTCTCAGTTACTCTTATCTGAATGTAACTATTGCTTTGGGTTTTCTTTTCCTGGGGAGGCAGAAGAATGCTTAGCCAGGGGTTATTTGATGCATTTTATCTGTGGCTGTTAGTACTCGGGTTTCAGGAACATAATCCACATGGTTTTGCAGTTACAACCCTATGAAATAAGAGTGCAATTTAAGGAGAGGGCTGCTCCGCTTCCCGACGAAGCGCTCCTCTCCCAGCTGTTGTACCAGCTGCTGAAGCAAGAAAGTTTGTCTCCGTTTCTGCCTTTTACACCTTACTCTTGGAGGGTGAATATGCAGACTGGAAAGAAGTTTGGGGCTCGATACCTTCTTTATGGTTTTCTACTTGCACTAAATCACTGGTTGGAATAATTGTATTGTCACCTTGTGTCATATTTGCTCAGCTGTAATGGCTTGGCCAGAGAGGCAGCCGCCTGTAAAAAGTAAAAAAATGAAAAGTGCAAAGGTTTTAATGTTCTTTGGAAAGGGATTTTTTTCCCCTTTTTTTTTCTTTTATTTAAAAAAAAAAGCCTTTTTTTTTTTCTTTCTTGTATGAGCTTACCAATATATTGGTGTACGGCATCCTCTGACAACAACATCTTTTCTAGGCATGGTAGATGGCTCTTTATGCTGAAGAAACACTTGTTCAGCAATACTTTCAAAGAACATGAAATGAATGAAATTTAAACTGTTAAGATTAAAAATACAATGAAGTGGTCTTTGCTTGGTACAACTAAAGTGTTGTAAGGGTTGCAGGTAGAAAGTGAGGATCTTTTCCTTGTGTGCTGCAGGCTTTGGTTTGAGATGGCCAGCATTAAACTTCATTTCTGCTTTTTAAATTGTGAGTGTTAATAATTTGTTTCTGAACGTCCATCATCCACAAGCACTACCTTTAATAAAAAGAAAGAAACAAGCAAATTTTCATGAAGAGTGGACTTGTGAAGAGCATTTGGGTAGTTTAATATTGATGTTAAACTTTTAGGGCTGAGATGTGGTAACATCGACATTTGTAGCCACTTTTAGCACAGTTGGCTCTAAGTTCATCAGTTTAAATATGTATTAGGAGCTTCCCATTGGAAAAGACCATCTGCATCTCCCAACTGTGGTTCTTGCTGGTGCAGCCCCAATACTGGTGCGGGTGAACTTACTGAGCCCTGTCTGAACAGAAGGGCACAGCGGGGATTTTTTGTTGTTCTGTCACCACTGCTGCCTTGGAAATCTGAAAAGCTCCTGACACTCAGATCCTTCTCCTCATTTCCAGAGTAAATCCAGTCTTTTTTTTTTTTTTTTCCCCAGCTTCTTTGCTGTCTTTTTTGAGTACTTCTTGTATCTGACATTCATATTTTAACATGGTGATTCGAACGGCACGTGGCAATCATTTTTGGGCATTACCAGTGTTTAGCACTGCTTTCTCATTCCTGTTGGAAATACATGTGTTCTGCATCCAAGGATCACATTTGCCTTTTTGCACCTGGATCAAATTCTTGGTTTATAATTATATTGTTATTAACTAAAACTCCCTGGTCTTCCTTTGCAGTTTCACTGGGAAGCACACAGCGTAGCAGGAAACTTTTCGTACTCCCCGAGTACGTGACCTTGAGTTGTGCTTTTTTGAATTTTTTCCCATTACTGTAGTTCTTCAGAGCATCTAATTATTTCTGTGTAAGGTCTGTGCCCTCTCTTCCAAGATCTGTATCTCTGCTGTATGATGTGTTACCAGCCTGTTCTTACCAGCAAGTTATTGGTTGAAAAGTTTAATAAGATCGGTTCCAAGACTGATTCTTAAGACCCTCTAATAATCACTTAAGTTTTCAGGACTTCTGTTGTTGTCTCCCCTTGAACCAGATGCTCATCTACTTCTGAATTCCTCTGCCATCTCCAGTTTAACTAACAGTTTCCCATGTGACGCTGCTGAACGCTCAGCTAAAACCCAGATTAATGAGTTCTACAGCATTTAAAGAATGTTATCCGATGAAGTAATCCCTCCCGTTACTCTGTCACAAGCTACCTTGGGTTTAACACAACCCGGAATAAAAGTGGTCACGTTTTCCAGTTGCTTTCATGTTTTTAGAAGGAAATTTGAAGGGAAGCATGTTTCGTCTTTCTGACACTGAAGTAAATTTTATAGGCTTGTAGAAAATTTTTCTCTTTTACTTTAACCATCAATAATTTATTTTCTACTCTGTAATTGTATAGAGTATCCTAGTTAAAAGCAATGTCTCAGTGATGTTCAATTTTGTGTGCCATTTCTTTCAAAACTCTGGGTTTGACTGTTTAATAGCTCCTAAAGTTTTTATTTCACTTTATGTTGATATCCTCTTTTGTACCCTTGTGTACCTTACATTTTTTCTTCACCATTCACCCCCATCCTCTCATAACATGAGACATTAATGCCCTTACTGAAAATAAGGTCAAAAACGTCCTTTGGTACTTAGATTGTCGTTCCCAAAATACCCTTCCTGCTGTCTGGGAACCAAAGTTGTTCTTTTCCTGATCCATCCCTCCTTAGAGCACCCACCAATCTTTATAAAGCTGTCAAATCCAGGAAAATTCCATGTTTGGACTTAGATCTTCCTGAGATGCTGCTATACCAATTCTCACTATCTTTTCTTTTCTTGACGTCTTCATTATGTCTGAGTTTAGGCTTTTTAAAAATCCCAATGTTTTCATTAAAAGCCTTCTGAAGTTGGAGGTAGTTAACTGTTAGGTGTGCATTCATACAGAATGAACCGGGAAGTCTTTCTCTCTCTCTTCCTTCCTTGGAATGCTGAGGAGTTTGTCATCTGGAATTTGAAGAATCCTAGGCCTCTCTCGTATTCAGATAGCTGAGCTCCTCGATTCAGTTGATTTTTCTAGTTAGTTCCCTTCATTTCTTTTTTTCAAAACAAATGCTGATAACCCTTAATTACAAATCTGTTTTCTTTTGTTCTTCCATTTTGTTTAATCAGCTTATTACTATTCAAATCCAGTTTACTTTCTGTGAGTGAACTCTCTCAAAATCGAGTATGAATTAACCTTATTTCTGAGAGATATAAAGGTTATCCACTGAATCAATCGTGTATGAGAGTATACAAATTACACTACACTTCTTTGCTCTTTTTATCTGGAAAATTAAATTTTCCAATAGTGGCATTTTCTGTATAGTTCTTACCTCTCTTAAGAATGCTACATCAATCCACGTGTTGCTTCAACGTTTATGGCATTACTGCAGTCAAGTGCAATTTGACTGGATCAGCTCTTCCCAGAGTGATTTTGATCAAAACCAATATTGAAGTTTAACATATGGTGCTCTTCTGGCTTTATATCTCTGTCTCAGATAGAAAATCCTTTGGAGAATATCTTCTCTGCTCATGTCTGGAAAAATAATAAGATCAAGTTAGCTGGTTGCACCAGTGGTTGATTTCTCTCTTCTCTTACTTGGGTTCCTGGCATTTGTATGCAAACAGTTATTTTTCACTAGCAGCAATTTGCACCCCAAGAGAACCAACCACAGTTCATGGAGTAATCCTGCCCCAAATTAAGCCATACATGGTAACAGCATCAGCATTTCACCTTGTCATTAACTGGGGCTGCTGTGCTTTGTTGTAATAAACTGAATAATCAAAGAGTAGTTATTTCACGTAGGGACCGCAGTGGAGGTGGAAATTGTTAGCTTTGTCCTGGCAGAGCAGAAGCATTCCTTCAGCTGCTACTGATGTTGGTTTCTGTTCCATCTGTAGAGAAGATAGTTAAGATTTTCTTTTCTCCAACCCAGGATAATCACACCGGATAAACATCGTCGGGTTTTACAGTTGGGATGACATGATGCCAGAAAGCCAGCAGACCCAATCAAACCTGAAGCTTGTCCTTTGCAGGGATTCGGAACCCAATCCAAAGCCTGTTGACACTATTTCTAAGGTTCAAATCTTTGCTTTAGTTCTTCCAGCTGGGAGGGTCTTAGGTCCACACTGCTGTTGTGCTTGTAACTAATTGTGTGCTCACTCTCTCTCTATAAACAGGCACATAAGCAGTGTGTGTGTATGTATATAGTAACTACTGCCCAGTTTTCAGGGATTCCTGGTTTGTGCTT
>JAOTQQ010000002.1:1739928-1766777 GCA_026546715.1 Gallinago undulata | reverse complement strand
GGACACGTTCCTGTGGGACCTGCTGTGGGTGGCCCTGCTTTGGCAGGGGGTTGGACTAGATGATCTCCAGAGGTCCCCTCCAACCCGATAGCATTCTGTGATTCTGTGAGAATGAGAAGCACAGTCTGTGAGTAAAGACAAAAGCGGGCTGGGCCGGATGAATGTCTATTCCACAGAAATGTTGTGAGGAAAGGAATTGCCCTTAATTGGAATGATTTTGTTTCATAATCTGTTTTGAAAATAATAGGAAAGCCACAGAGTTCATGCTGTGTTCTGGAGCTATATGTTATCCTTTTAAGGCAATGTCTTTGAATGTGTTAACTGTGTTAATGTAGGAAGTGGAAAGGAAATTCAGCGTTTGGTGTCTGATACGGATAATAGATGCTTAAATATTTACTCTTGTCTGTGGGTAACTGAAAGAGGTTTTTTTAAGCTTCAACAGGTTTGAAATACATCAATGCTATTGACCCAAACCACCTGTCTTTGTGTACTCTAGTGATTTCTAAGTATTAGAGTTAAAATATTAGATCTATAAGTTTTCAGAAATAGCGTTTTTTAAAAAAACCAATAGGGTATTTTTCTATATGTATACATTCATTTTCCTATATATACCTTCTGGCTGCAGTAACAAAGAAGCTACGTAAAACATTTAGGTTGGCTCATGCCGTAAATAGAGACATAGCTTCTGCAGGGCATTGGAAAAAGTATAAAACCTTTCATTGTTGTCCTCTCTCTGCCTTGAGAAGTGTGATAGACCTTTTTTTGAGTGTTTAGTGCCACTGTGACCACTGCTTCTTCCTTGGTCCTTCTAACGGTTTCTGCATCTGGTGCTTGGACCTCTTGCTCTACTGTCTCGAGAATAATTTGGGAACTGGAGTGTTCTTTGTGCTTGGTGGAAGGAGAACTTTATTATCAGTAATGGTTTTATGTCACGCTTGCAAGCAAGAAATCAGTCATATTGTAGCAGGAGTTTGGGAAAGAGGAGCATTGCATTCTGCATGTTGGTACTGGTCAGTCTGATAAAGCTCCAGGAAAACTGTATTTCTTGCAAAATATGGGTTTCAGGAAGTACCATAACACTGTTGCTCTCCAGAAGAGGATTTTGGGGAACAATGCCTGCTATTTCTTTAAAAAAGATTCCCTTTTTCCGCAGTAATTAACTGAAATATCATTAGATAGTCATAAATTCATTGAAATAAAAAGGTGTTTAGTAATATTGAGGGTTTAAGAATATATAGGAATAAGTATTAAAAGGAAAGGAAAGGAAAAAAGGAAGGGGAGAACAATACAATGGCAGTTGTTTTTTTTACATGCCATATACTTTCTATACATTTCTGGATTACAGTTAATTACTCATATTCAGGGATCAATATTTTATAAAATAAGTATAGAAAAGTTGGTGCTTTAGCAAGTTTTTGAGACACCAACTAAATTTAAGAACAAAAACCTCACCTTTCTTCTCGTAACAAGAATAGTAATAGTATTTCATTGTATTGTATTGTAGAGAAGGGATGCAGGGTTTTATTCTCAGCTGTTTTACGTTAAAGTAAGTTTCTAGCATATTTTAATACTTTTGATTTAACATTACATCTTATAATATATCCCTTGAAGTGTAGTTTCTGCTTTGATAAGTACTCTTGCAAGCCTGCTACTGCATGTACTATGCTTAAGATTTTTTTTTTTAGGACTTTGGGGAGGGGGAAGAGGTTGGGAGTTTCTATTATTGCTGTTTAAAGGGTAGATCTGGGATACGTGACCGGCCCCAGGAGTGTTTCAAAGCTATTGTGCTACTGTGAATCATTCCACTTACCGTACTCGAGAGAGAAGGCACTGCTTCCAAAGTAACTTTTTATTATTGCAGTTATTGACGTGTTGTCTAACCCAGGAAAGCAAACTGGAGAATGATGCTCATCCGGGGCAGATGTGACTGGCTATGTCTTAGAAGGAGTCCTTAACAATAAACATTTGTTTTCAGTGTCAATAAATTAAACACCTACCAAGGAGCAAGTAACTAGGGGTGATCCTAAAGTCTTCTAGAGCCTCTGGCTTTTCAATAGAAATAGCAATCCTTCACTTTTGGAAAGCACGTGTTTTCTCAGTCTGTATGGCTTTAGGAACATGGTGATGGCTTCTGTGTCCTGCCATACTGTGCTGTCGACTCACGGTATGATTTTTTCTCTTCAGTCTCAGCATTTTTGATACATTACTTCTTTTTCCTTTTGGATTCTTCAGGTTAATGTTTTGTACGCATCTGCAATGTTTGTGCGGTGGTTTCATCAGAGAATTTTCCCTGGTTTTTAAAGAAATAGCCTGGAGTCACATGCATGGATATGTACAGGGGATAGAAGCATACATGTTGGCACCAAATCCATAAACTATACAGACTGAAGTGCCTGGGGAAGTTGAGAATATTTGAGGTGGTAAGAGTTGAGTGGAAACTAGAATTGACCAAGGTGACAGCTCAGTAGATGGTCTTCATTTGTTGTTGTTCCCACACTTGCTTGCTTAGTCCTTAGTAAAATGAGGAAGAGGTGCTGATGAATGAGGGGCAACGTGGCAGTGTCTTCTCGGAGCAGTAGCCTGTAGCAGCGAGTCCTGCTTTCAGCCTGCCGGTACCTGCCTCAGGGTGGCATGGCAAAACAGCACTAGCTAGAAATTGGGATTGGAAGAGGTTGGTTTTTTTTCAAGTGTAAGGAAGGTAAATCAGTGGTTTGCAAAAACAGCTTTCCAGGCCAATTAAAAATACTTTAACGGTATCTTTGTGTTAAAAATGCACCTCCCATAGGCTGTTTGGCTTTGACTAACTGGTGTTTCTCAGGGGAAGAATGTTCCAATTGCACATTCTTGTTTCTCTCTTTTTATAGAGAAGAGGAATGTGTACTCTCGCTGTAAATGACAAGCTTAATCAATCTGAGTGTGCCATTTATCTAATTACAGTTGGAGATTATTAGGTTTTTAGGTAATCCTTTAAATTAGATCAGAAATAATTTTGTCTTGCAACTTGATGATTCCTTTCAAATAGAGTTTTGTTTTCCTGTCTAGAAAAACCGGGTGTTCTGTAGTCTCACGTCCTGCTTTCAGATAGTCCCATTGCAATTTCATGCCCTGTAGCTTCTGAGCACTGATATATGTTTTTAAGGCAGTATGTGGTGTTCAAAGCACCATATTCTGTATATGAAGTTACTGAGTAAATCTATATGGACGTCGCCAAGTGGCTTTGTGACTTACAGTGCAAGAAGTAGGTTGTTAAATCCTTGTTATATACCCGTTAGCTTTATACAGCAATCTGTGAGAAGCTCATTGGGAAATGCTTCTGTTCTTTAATGCTCTCTTTTATTGTTTCCTGTTTCATGTGGTTTCTGCTTTTGCATGAAAATGGTTTTGGTGAACTTAATCTGCATCTCCCCACCCTCTTCCCCAGGATGGGATTGAGGAGGGTACAGCAGGCACAGCAAGGCTGATGCTACTGAGCCCTTTATCTTCCTTTCCCTTCTCTTCTTTTTGCTCTGCACAGCCCAAGTTCTCTCCCTGAGATGGTTTTAAGCTCAAACAACAACAATTGCTTCCTTCCAGGATTTCAGAGCTGTGTGCAGTTCATGCAATATAAATAAGAATAGACTCCTATTTATAGCTAAGCTATTTTTCATGCCTTGCTTGGAGTGCAAATTGCACTTCCAGTTAAGCACTACAGATCTCCTGTAGTGTACTGTCACCGAAATTGGGAATGAACCTGTTGCCACCAGTGTAGTCTCAAGAAGCAGGTTTTCTCTTTATTCGGTGCTGGGTACGTGGGGGGTCTCTCCACCCAATGTCTCCACCAAATGTGGAATTCACACAGACTTACACCTGCACATAATGTGCACAGAAATTGCATTTCTTAGAACTCATTATAATGTTCACATCCCCCTGGCACACGTGCATTAAGCCCATCTTTGGTGGTCCTAGTGGTGTCCAGTGGTCGCCCAGGAGTGAATTCTTGGTTGTTTTTTCCATATGAAGCCTTGACTTGGAGTGTCCTTCTGTTTGTCAAGCTCTTTGACCACTGTGGCTGATAACTCTTTGTGTGGATAAAGATAAATGCAGAAGCTTTTTGCAGCTCCTCCATTTATTTTGCAGGCTTGGAAACTTGTTCCTTCTGATGCTGTTCTTCACTTGTTCTTGCTCCTAACAGCAAAAGGCGCCCTGAATCCTTTTAGTTACACGTTTATATATCTGCTAGCCTCCCCGTTCCTGATTGTAGCATTACCATCTACCTGCGTCCTGCCTCTCTAAAATCTGCCCTGGGTGGTGGGTTAGCTGCAGTCATACCTCTGGGTTGGCTACATTCACAGTAATATATCGTTTAAATTGCAGCTCAGAGACTTTGATCACTTTAATTCAAATTTAGGTTTGAATGAAACACAGTTCCTTTTAATATTTGTTTTATTTCCAAAAATGCTCGCTCTCAGAAGTGCAGTGTATCATGGTTGCTAATCACATACCACGCGTGCGGTTGTGAGTCCTCCCATGGGATGAAGATGCACTCATCTTCCCCCTAATTGTGATTAGGATTCATACAGTACCGCAAGAAGCCATCGTTCCCCCTGCTCCGCACACTGAGGTCACAAAAGCAAGCTCACTTCTCCCTGCTGATTTCTCAGACAGTGGGCTTTGCATTTAAAAGGAGAAAGAAAAAATAAAAAAAAAAAAAGAAAAAAAAGAAAGAAAACCTGTGAATGCTGGGTGTTGGTAGAGAGTTTTCTTTTTGAAATGAGAAGGCTTGCACATCTTTCAGATCATTTACCCAACCCCTTGGTAACAAATGGAAACTTTTTATGTGTTCAGGTAGTGGTTGGGTTTGGACTTGGTTTTGTTTAGTTTTTGGAGGGGCGTGGGCTTTCTTTGGTCAGGTGTTGATGCCACACATGAAACAGGTATTTCAATAAATCCTATTTTGTTGGTTAGTAATTGTTGTTGAAGACCTAGGGTCATAGAAGCATGTGTTTATTTTGGGGTTTCTGAGGCCACTGGAGCACTTACTAATTTTGGACTGGGAGCTCCAAGATCTTCCTTTTTTCATGAGGGATGGCTGCGTGTTCCCTGGAGCGTTTACGGTAGGTGATTTATAAATTCTTGAATTCTCTTGTTCATAGAGCCCCTTCATAGCCTCTGGTTAGTCCAAGACTTGAAAAACTGGGTAAGAGAGATTAGCACCCTTCCTATTTCAGTCACTTATAGCTCCTGAGAGTGACACCAGCTGCAGTGCCCTGAGGATGCCTCCTTGAGGTGACTCAGTGTTTTCTTTGCCTGGGGCTGTTTTCATTTGTAATTCTGTACATTCTCTGTGAAAACAAATTTGCAAAGGCATGAGGCGGATCCTGGAGATGAGCAAGTCTTAAAGCTTCAGTAGATGTATTGAATGCAGTCTGGTCGTGCAGCGCTGAGCTTCAGGTGCTGCTCAGCTGTTTCCAGTTGGATGATGGGAGCTGTCGCTGTAAGTGAGCCAAATCATTGTAGTGTCATTAACTTTATTCCTGATACTACCTTTTAAAAACATCAGGGTTTTTTGATTGCATTCCCATATCAGGACTGGTTGATGCTGATATAAATTGCACATCGTAATCCATTGTCCTAGAGACTGTCAGAGACTTCATCACAAAATGTCACCTTCAATTTTTCTTGACTGATCCAGCACTAAGCCCCTATTGATTGTTGCCCAGTAGGTGGTGATACAGTTGCATTTAGGTTTAGATTCTTTACAAGCTGCTAGGTTAATGATAAGGTTTTTTTAAACTTTCCCATTTTGGATGTTTTTTTAACTCCAGTCATTTAATAGGCTGCTGTTGCCTTGGTCTTAGGCACTGATGTGGAAAATGCTTTAAAACCTAGCTATGGTCTGTGAATGACAGCGACCTCAATTTACGACTCTTTCTAGGAAACCTTCGGAGGCAGTTTTAGTTTAGAGTGACACGGGCAACATTGCTTAATCAGTTGTTCCATAAATTAATGAAACTTTTCTCATTCTTGATATGTTGCATTTAATAATCCCATTAATTCCCAAAGGCTAGAAAGAAACAAATCACAGGTTTTCAAGATATATTGTTTTGGTATTTACAGTCTGCAAATTCTGCTTTGTATTCTTGGATTTTTTTGCAGAATTTTTAACCTCTGGGAAACTCAATAATTCCAAGTCATGCACTGACAAATTCAGAATAAAGCGCAAATTGTCTGGTGGGTTCTGGTAAGGACTTGGTGCTCTTCTCTGGCTTCTGAGCTCTGGAGGCCTACCAGCTGCTTCTAAGCATTTCTAAGACTTAGTTACTCAGAAACACCAATAAAGCACACATCAGCATTTTCTTAAAAGTCTAAAAGTCCTAGCACCTCATTGCTTTTAGAGAATGGCCCTGATTCCCATGAAAACCTCAGCAGCAGTTAGCTTAGAAAATGAGAAACTGCTGCCTGGATATTATGGAGGTGTATTGGGGAAATCCAGATAAAACTGCTTTGTGCGTGCTTTCCACAGGAATAAAAGTGTGAGCTTTACTGCCAGAATTCATCTCTTGAACTCTGCCAATGTTCTCCAGCATGGATTAGGCCAGAAATACACAACAGACCTGAACATGCAATACTTGAGGTTTTTTATAGAGTAAGTGCACCCTCAGTAAGTTCACAGACTACAAAAAACAAAGGTGGGAGTGCCGATCTGCTGGATGGTAGGAAGGCTCTACAGAGGGACCTGGAGAGGCTGGATGGATGGGCCGAGGCCAATGGGATGAGGTTCAAGAAGGACAAGTGCCGGGTCCTGCCCTTGGGTGACCCCAAGCCCCTGCAGCGCTCCAGGCTTGGGGCAGAGTGGCTGGAGCTGCCTGGCAGAAAAGGAGCTGGGGGTGTTGGTGGCCTGTGGGCTGAACAGGAGCCAGCAGTGTGCCCAGGTGGCCAAGAAGGCCACCAGCATCCTGGCCTGTGTCAGGAACAGTGTGGCCAGCAGGAGTAGGGCAGTGATGGTCCCTCTATCCTGGGCACTGGTGAGGCCCCACCTCGAGGGCTGTGTTCAGTTCTGGGCCCCTCACCACAAGAAGGACACTGAGCGGCTGGAGCGTGTCCAGAGGAGAGCCACCAAGCTGGTGAGGGGTCTGGAGAAGAAGTGTGATGAGGAGAGGCTGAGGGAGCTGGGGGTGTTTAGTCTGGAGAAGAGGAGGCTGAGGGGAGGCCTCCTTTCCCTCTCCAGCTCCCTGAAAGGAGGGTGGAGAGAGGTGGGGGTTTTGGCCTCTTCTCCCAAGGGAATCATAACAGGAGCAGAGGGAATGGTCTGAAGTTGGGGCAGTGTAGCTGAGGGAAAAGGTGCAAATTGTTCCCTCAGCCTTTTGCCACAGAGTTTGGGAGTGAAATGGGAGGTGTGATGTTTATACAGAGGTGTAACAAGGCCTCACCTAAATTCAAGCAGTTGAAGGTCTCAGCCTTCATGTGGGAGTGAACTGGCAGACAGGGGACATGCTTATGAGTGAATTAATCTTGAAGATGTAAATGTTGCCATTTGTCGTAGCGAATATCTTGTCTTCTTTATACAAAACCAGTAAGATGGGTTAAAAGACTTTGGGGACAACCCAGGGGGTGAACTTCCAGGTAAAGTTGCCCCCTGTGCCGCGTTATGCTGCCAGAGCACCATTAAAGCTTCGTCCCTCCATTTTTGGACAGATGATTTTTCTGTTGGTTTTTGTCTGCTGGTTCCTGTCTGGTTCCTGATCAAACTTTCTTTGGTTTCTGCAGGTTTTAATTTTTTTAAAAAACCTCACATATAACAGAAAAATAATATCATATTTCATACTAGAAGCACAGTAGCTTCTCAGCCGCCTTCAATCTAGAGCTATTTGAATGTATGCAGGGATTTTGCAATCACCCCATAGACTGCTCTTAGGAGGGGACTGACTGGTGAATAAAATAAAGAAATTTGCCTTCCTTGGTGATGAAGGTGCTGAACCCTGTGAGAAGATGCCTGCACCTGTGACTCGGTGTGGTCTGAAGCCCTCAGGTGGGGGAATCAGGTGCATCTGTGGCAGTTACACCCTCCTCCTCCCCCCCCTCAAAAACCCCAGCCCCCCCTCCATGTGTGCTGCCTAAGGCTTGATAGGTGGCCTGTTTAGCCTTGAAGAAGGGATAGAAAAGTCTGACTTCTGTAAAGCTAGAGCCAGAAACTGGGAAACCTGAATTCCTGCTTCTCTGAGGGAAGGTAATATATTTATTGTTTTTTTTTTAAAGCTGGGGGTGGTTCAGTTTCTGGTGAAGCATGGACTTTGCTCATGGCTGCAGTGGCAGGAGAGGAGAAAGAAGTGATAGCTTTAAAAAGAGATTTTGGTGTTTAGTTTTGCGTGTGTGTCTGAGCAAATTGGGGAATTTAGAGTTGGTTTTTATTTTTTCCCAAGTGAAGTTTTAAACACTGCGATCTTTACCTGAATTGAAATTGCTTGAAGTTCTTTAAGTGAAGATTAAGACTTCTGCCTGCAGACTACTTGGAATGTGGGTATCTGTTACTTGTTTTCATTCTTGAGCTCTTAAGGTCTGCTATATTATAGACTTCTGCATAGAAACGTAAAGATGATATAACAGACTAGTTTAATTTGTATTTAGAATTTATAAATGTTGCTTAAAGAACTGGTTAAACAGAAAAAAGAAAACAGCAACTTTCTTTGGTCTCTCCCCTCCCAAACAGAAATGGTGTAATACATACTTCAAAGCTGCACAGATTAAACTTTTAATGAGCAAAATGAGATTGTTTCCAAACTTTATATCAGTTGTGAGCATGTTGTAACTTTTTTTTTTTTAATTGGAGAACTGAAGGAACAATTAAAAGATACCTTTTTTTCAGTCCTTGATGTGCCTATTTTGTGTAGCTATTGTAAAATTTGGTTACTTGAAGCAGATTTGGGGATATTACTTTACAGAGCATTTGTAAAATATAGAAAAACTAATAGATAATTTAAAGTGGGTCTGACTACTCCTTTTTCTACTTACAGTTTAATTAATAAAAAATATTGATTTAAAGCCAAATCAGTGCTGCTTAGGAAAAGAATTTTCTCCTGTATTAGCTTGAATTTAAATTCTCCCCCCCCCCCCCCCCCCCATATTTAAGGGAGAAGGATTCAGCTTTGATGTCTCTTAGACGATGCTAATGGCTGGAACTTGCGTATTTGGAATTGGTGGCATTTTCCTCTCCCTGTGCCATGTCAGGGGCTGGAGAAGACCCTGGTCCTCAGGCTTCACCCCCATGTTAGGGGAGCATTGTGGCTGCACTGGCCCCATCTGCACATGTATAAGTTTTATGGGTGTTTCTGCTTGTATTTCGTATATTGGTGAAGGGAAATCCAGGGATTATCCAGGGTCTCATTCCATGACAAACTGAATAGCAGAGACCTTGCTGACCACAGTAACAAACGGGTTGGACTCTGTGATCCCAAGGGTCTTTTCCAACCTGAATGATCCTATGGTTCTCTTCTGATTTCCTTGTGTGCACACACATAGTGTATTAAGCACACACTCCTGCAGGTGTGTGTACACCCACGGCCAGGTGTTGCTTGTTTACTGGTGGTCTAACTGTGTTAAACTCTTTGTTACCTCACAGTGTTGTCAGAATGCACGTGGCTGCTCTTGGAGGTGAGAGGAGTGAAGGTCTCAGGTGTTATGGTGGTGACATGGTGGCTTCAGTTCCTTGAGAAGGAAGAGCGGCTTAAATTGGACGTGATGCAAACACTTAGATAGTGGGTGTAACGTGCAGAAAGGTACGCTTCAGCTGACAGCACCTCCATTCTGCTTTCTTAAGCCTTTGCTTAAGAAAGAAACAACCTTTGCTGGTTTTGGACAAATGAAAGAGCTTTATGTGGGTGAGGAGGATTCATGTATAAAGACAGACAAGCTGGAAAGACATTGTTTGCTAGATAATAATTTGTCATCTGACCTAGACCTGATACTATTACAAAATATGGTAAGTTACCAGTTTGTTTATTAAAACCTTCTTAGGGCTTTTAATTTTTACAAATTAATGGCAGCAAATGTGTGTATGTATATAGTCTCTGTCTGTGTAATGTTCTGAAGGAAGTGCAGTCTGTTGGGTACAATGCATGCCTATGGATGTTTATAAATTTACCACCGTGTTGTAGAAGCAGAGGATTATGCCCGTAAGCAGAGAGGGTGATGGCACTGCGTTCCCCGCGGGGCCCGAGAGCCCTGGCAGGACCTTGTCTGGGAAGGTCACCAGTAGCAGAAGCTGGGCTGGGTTTGTGTATGACTGCTTTGAAAATGAGAAAAAAAAAAAAAAAAAAAAAAAAATCCGGGACTTTTTTTACATTATTCCATCTGCTGGGTTTATCATCATTTACCAAAGGGTTAATCTTTGTTCTAAGCAGAGTCTCAATACTTAGCCTTGAGTAGTTGATACACCTGGTTTTATCTTCAGATATCATAAATTTTAGCCTAAAGCTGCCATGCATATTAAAAAAATACAATAAATTAATTCAGAATTAATATTCTTTTTTGTGAAAAGAGCTTTATTTTGCTCCTGTGGGT
The DNA here is from genome assembly GCA_026546715.1 of Gallinago undulata. Lineage (NCBI taxonomy): Eukaryota > Metazoa > Chordata > Aves > Charadriiformes > Scolopacidae > Gallinago > Gallinago undulata. The sequence continues at coordinate 1,756,241 of JAOTQQ010000002.1, read as the reverse complement.
TTTTTAAGTCTGTATATTTGTGTTTATACTTTCCATTTTTCATGCAGAAATTATTGCTTTGTTCTAACCAAACTTTATTAGTCATATTAATAAGAAAACAATTTTGAGGAAGATATGAAATTTATGGAACTGATTTGCTTTTCCTGTTCTTTTCGATTGTATTTTAAGGTATTGTCTTCCAGCTATCATATGTTTTTATTAGTTCACCTTTTAGTTAATATTTTTGCATTAGCATCAATATTGTCGAAGTCAGCAGCTGGATGTGCTTAAACCTTGGCTTCAAGTAGTTGGGGTGAAAACATTGTTGGCTTCCTCATACACTGCTCTTTAAAGATACAAAACCTGAACCCTTGATGGTCCTTTCCTTCTGAGCTTATTGAAATGAAGTAGCTGGGGTGAGTGATGTATATCATCTTTCATCCCATTCTGGGGCTTCAGATCTGCCTTTTCATAGAAGTCAGGAGGCATCTGTTGATGAAGAGCTGCTGTGTTCATCACTCCCTCAACTTGGGTGCACTCTTGACCCTTTGGTTTCTTCAGTGACCTTTCTCATTGCCAGATATTTCCCCAGGTGTCTGTGTTTCACCTACTTCTAATTGCTCCATTGCATCCAGGTGGTGGCTTTGGAATTGCAGGTCACCACAGCTGTAGAAGATACGGGCCCTCTCCAGAGGGAAACAGGAGACATGGTCACCCAGGATACGGGGAAGGCTGAGGTACTGAATGGCCAGCCTGGACATCATAAATACCTGGTGTGCTCAGGGCTCTGCTGTGCATAAGAGTCTTCCAGTAAGTAGAGTGAGGTTTTGTGCTGCTGCTCTTCTGTTGAATTTTTCTGAAGGTAAGCTGCACCTTCAGGCACAGCTTCTGCAGGACGTTTTGGAGCCTTTGCCAGTCCTTGCTCTTTTCAGGGAGAGTCTGTAGGCTGTACGGGTTGATCTGAACTGTTGCAATTTTGGGACGAACTCATGAATATGACCACACGTATTCATCATAGTTTTGGGAAAGATCAGTAATGGGCAACAGGAGCAGGAAAGAACGGCTTGATGGCTATTTGCACGGTTCTTTTGGTGACAAGAAGAGGAAGGCTTGCAAGCATCTTCCTTCATTGGTATTTGCTTCTTGGTGTGGGTGCACTAAACTGCTCCTTATGGCCAGGACTGGCCTTGGGTGTTTATATCCAGCCAGGATTTTATGGATTATCTCCTTCAGAGCTAGTGTATGTGCAGCGACACAGATCCAGCCACTGATGCACCAGACAAGTCAGTTTGTGCCTTTTGTTTTGCTTTTGCAATATTTATTACTCTCTTGGGTGTCTCTACAACTCAAGATTTCTCTGTTTTCCTCACCAAATACTTGCCACTGATTTGGAAATGGAGTATCAAATGTGGTGCTTTAGGTTTATGACAAAAGATGTGTATTGAAATACTGCTCTCTAATGAGACAGACTGGGACTTGCTCAAGGTTGTAAACAAAATGTGCAAACCAGAAGCGTGTAGATTGGACGTGTGTATGGGTTCACCCCCAGCATTCTCACAAAAAGCCAATTAGTATCTTTGGGAAGTAACATAATTTGCCCTAAAAATAAAATCTTCAAACGGTCTGTTATTTTAATCAGTGGATTGGGTTTTTTTTTGTTTTATTCAGAATAACACATTGTGAAAAGGAAATACCCATATGGTAGTTGTCTTTGATTTTATTTTGCCCAGACCTAATTGGATCTGCTAATTTAAATCTCATGCAACTAGGCTAAAGTCATAATAGTTACACTGCAAACCATATAGCAGTACCAGCTAGGATTTGCTGTTTTCCTCCGAAAATAAGGTACTGCTCTTAAAAAGGCAGAAGTACAGTCACTTTTTTTTCTCAGTTTACGTCTGTGTTGTTTTTTAACACGGTTTTAATGACACACTGTTTCAAATACCACCTTTTAGCTGCCATGTGAATTACAAATATGAGAAAATTAGCTTTTCTGCTTATTTGGTTTTGCGTGGGTTCCATGTTTAGTCAGGGGTGTTTAGGAAGTGTTATGTGAAGGTATAGATCCCTTTACTTCCTAAGTCCCTAGTATTCTGGAAATCTTTGAAATGGATACTCCTCCTACCTGTAAAAAATAGTGTAATATTTCCTTCTTAGCACAGATTCATTTGGCTGCTTTTCAGGATTTTTCATTGTGCTGCTTCTACAGAGTGGCTCATTCTGTATTTCCAATACAGTTGCTCAGGTTGGGGGTTTTTTTTGTGATTAAATTAATACCCAGCTGTTCTCCTCTTTCAGTACTTTTCCCAGCTATCTCAATTTTACTATAAATTTTTCTTCTTTTCCTTGAGTTGCATCTCTGCTTGAATTTTAGTCCCAATTTCCTTAAGAAGACTATGTGCCTAATACTCATTTTGAATTACTTCACTTACCTCTTACTGAGGTTCTTTGGCTTCCGTGAGCTCTCAGCCACATGGATGCTTCCTATCTTGAGGTAAAGATATTTTATAGGTCTCATCCCATTACTCTCCTTGGTAATCTGGATCTGTTTTTTCTGATCCTTAAGAGTGTCTTGCTTTAAGGCTCCTGGCTCTTGTGACCTTTCCCAGGAAGGTGACTTTTGAGAAATGTAAAAAAAAGAAGAGGGGAAGAAAATGTGTGGGGATTATTTCTAGGAACATACCATCCCTTGGAAAAGCAGCTGTCCCCAGTGCACAGGAATGTGCATTAACCTCAGATCAATCTGTGTTCATTTACCATGTTATGTACATACGAGCGTGTCTGGTTTTGTTCGCTGCAAGAAGGAAAGAGCAGAGATAGATGGAGAATTCTGAACTTTTCTTCATTTTCATTTAAAAAAAAAAATGTAACCCACACTCCTGAGCGATGTTTCTGAGCGCGCTCGTTTGCTGTTTTTGTAGCTGATGTACATATTAACTGGTAATAATGCTTGAAGTGAGCAAGTGCCTGTTGTATTTGCAGAGTGGGAGACCTTGGCAGGTAAGAATGCAGGGAAGCAATCCTCTTTTTTTTCTGTTCATCAAAAGCCTATCTCTTGCAGAAGGACAGTAGTTTGCATATGAAATGGATTGCTGCTCCTGGAAGGGGATAAGATCTGCTCCTCTTTTACAGCTCAGTTCTTGGCTTGTTGTGAGTGTACACAGCAGATACCAGAGTGTACTTGGCATTTAATTAGAAAACCCAAAACATCAGCTGCTTTATATATCACATTTTCAGTTAATGTTTTGTGATATATTATGTGTAATGGTACTTACAAATAAAGCGAGGAAGAATTCATGCTTTTGAAGCTCTTCTTTTTGCAGATGGTGAAAGCTCAACTGACCTAAACATGAAAAGTTTTAGAGCTACGGTTATTTAGTTCAAACATAGACTATAATCTAAACGTCTAAAATTCTCTGCCAAGAGAAAGCTTTTTTTCTTTGAATTTTGCTGGTCAAAAATGCTGCATGAATAACCTTTCATCTCTCAGTGATTCTCTTGATCGCAAAATGGAGATATATAGAAGATGCATGGTGAGGGGGAAGTGGTTGAAACTGGAGACTAAATGGAAGGGAGTATCCTTTTACAGGTTTTTTTTGAGTGTGTGTGTCTCTGGCTCATGGTTTTACGCATGTGTACGCTTTCTTGCTTTGCAGTCCAAAACCTGGGGCAGGGGAAGTATTTCTGTGTAATTGCCCAAATGAGTGTTTAGCCCAGTGAAGGTACAAGAACATCTATGACCTGAAAAATAGTCATGTTCATATCTTTGAAGTGCAAAATATGCTGTTTACAATTAATAATATATACTTGTAAGTTTTTGTGAGGGAGAGATTGATTCCTGGCAACAAATACTTTTATTCATTTCAGTGGGTTTACTTTTTTTGGCAGCCTTTGGGTTTGATTTGGTGTTCTTGTGACAGTGTTGAGTTGTATATGTTCATAACCTGCTTAACTGGAGATACATTCAGCCAGCCTAAATTGTCTTGAAGTCCCTGAGCATTGCATGATGGTGGTTTCTCAAACATTGTGACCTATCTCTTTGCTGTCCTTGCTGGTTAATGCTTGCCAGGAGAGGTGTATTCCCTTTTCCTCATACTCTTCTTCCTCAAGACTCCTGCACTTTGGTGGAGAATATATCCCTACAGTAGGAACCCAGATTGCATGATATTCTGGCAACAGTTGGTCTGGTTTCTATACCTTCACAGCAAGATAGGTGTTTCAGATCCATCCACTTGACTTGAAGGCTTAATGAGGAAAGTTCTGTTTATTCCAGAGGATGAGGAGTTCTACAATTGATTGCAAAGCTGCAAAAAAAAAAATGGAGAAAACACAACCTTATGATATGTTTGACCTTCATCCCTGTTGGCTTACGCTAATATCTTCGGATTTCTTGGTGTTGTGTTTTGTCTGTGGAAACCAGAAAATAACTTATTTTCACTTCAGGCCCCTGGATACTGTGTTCCCTCTTCCAGAAAAGGGAGCTCTTTTTGTTCTTCCCTCCTTCAGGCATCCAGCTTTTGGGTTTATACTGAATATGACCGAGTGTGTCAAGTTTTCTTTCTTGTTTTCTTCCTCTCATGTTGTGCTTTGAGATGCTGAGTTGAAACACGTGTGATGTTTTCTGTCTCTTTGGAGCTTCTTTGAATGTGTTTTGCTATTCCATGTATATTTGGGCAAAACTAGATCATAGCAGCAGACATACAATTCATATGATTAATGACATAAGGTGAACCATTTCAATGAAAATGCTCCTGTACATGAATGTTTTGTGATGAAGTACTGCTACCTGTACCTCATAGACTGGTACCTTCTCATTTGTGCACGAGAAGCAAAGACCTCGTGCGTGTCAGTAGTTACTAAACAGACAGTAACAGAGCATTAGGTGGAATATATAGAGTCAAGAAAACTAGGAGTCTTGAGAGTGGATCATAACTGCTGAGGGGATGGTTCCCCCTTTTTTTGCCTTTACCTGCATCGAAGGTTTGTGTTCCTCTCAGCATTCCTGGAGTGTTTCTATACTGAGCAGCTCCCTCTTCAACACCTTGTGTCCCCAGCCACATCAGTGGACAATCTCTTCCTAATATCTAATCTCAATCTCCCTGCTTTCAGATTAAAACTGTTCCCCTCATCCTATCACTCCACTCCCTGATCAGGAGTCCCTTCCCATCTCTCTTGGAGCCCCTTTAGGTACTGAAAGGCCTCTATAAGGTCTCCCCGGAGCCTTCTCTCCTCCAGGCTGAACAACCTCAGCTCTCTCAGCCTGTCTTCACAGGAGAGGTGCTCCATCCCTCTGATCATCCTTGTGGCCCTCCTGGACCCATTCCAACAGGTGCATGTCCTTCCTGTGTTGAGGACTCCAGAGCTGGACACAGTGCTCCAGGTGGGGTCTCACCAGAGCAGAGCAGAGGGGCAGAATCACCTCTCTCGACCTGCTGGCCATGCTTATTTTGGTGCAGCCCAGGACACGGCTGGCTCTCTGGGCTGCTAGTGCAGATCGCTGGCTCGTGTTGAGCTTCTCATCCACCAACACTCCCAAGTCCTTCTTCTCAGGGCTGCTCTCCAGCCATTCTCTGCCCAACCTCTATTTGTGCCTGGGATTGCCCCAACCCAGGTACAGGACCCTGCTCATGGCCTGGTTGAATTGCATGCGATCTGCACGGCCCCACCTCTCCAGCTTGTCCAGGTCCCTCTGGATGGCACCTCTTCCTTCCAGCGTGTTGACTGCGCCACACAGCTTGATGTCATCAGCAAACTTGCTGAGGGTGCACTCTATCCCACTGTTCATGTCACTGACAAAGATGTTGAGCAGCACTGGTCCCAGTACTGACCCCTGAGGAGCACCATTCGTCACTGGTTTCCACTTGGACATTTGTTGACCGCAACCCTTTGAGTGCGGCCATTCAGCCGGTTCCTTATAATCGATGATTGCCTGCAATTTATCTGCTTGGGCCAGTTTCAAGCAGCTCTGGTCTGGCAATGTCTGAACTATTTCAGGATTTGTTAAATATCTTCCAGGTGAAGCGTGTTGTAATATTCAAATAATTGGGAAGACTGAGTGTTTTTGTTACACCCTTTGTTTGTTAAGCTCGTCATCGGTCTGTTGAGATGAGGAGCAACTGGAAATTGGGGCATCTAAATTGGATGGTTTGTGCGTATGAAAAGGGTAAAGAACCAGATGGAGTAGGCAAATTGCATATTGGAAACTCCCTGGGTATACCCGTGACTTTCACAGTCACTCACATACAGAGTCTCTGAAGTTTAAAATCCTGATAAAATACTGAAGTCAATACTAAATTAAATTTCTTTAATAGTAAAATTTTAAAAATGCTGTGTAACAGCAGTGCACTTTAAACAAAAAGAAAATTAATAAGAAAAAAAGAGTAAATGAATGACTCGTGTGCTGACTTGTGTCCTTCTCTGCAGCCCTCCGGCAGAGGTCAGTGAGCTGCTGGGTGTCCGAGCACCCCGTACCCATCGCCTTGGTGAGGGGGCTTTGTACAAACCCAGGTGGGTTTCCATAATGACATTGCCCATCTCTCTGTGTGGTGTCGTGTAACTGTGAGGGTGGAAAAAGCAGAGCCAGCTTCTACTGCGGGCTGGGAACCAGACTCTTAAAATAATGCAAATACTGCAAATGTATTTCCTTAACTCCCGTAAATTGTCTTTTGATGCTAATACTTTAATAAAGACAGATCTATTAATTTTAATTGGAAACAGTTTTTAGTGCTAGAGGGCCTTTATTCTTGCAGTCAAATGTTTAACAAAATATAATGGCTGGAAGTCAAAATTGTAAAAGTTCAAATTGTAAACAAGCTGTAAATATTTTACTGAAGGTAATCAACCATTGAAATAAATTAGCGAGGGATATTATAAATTTCCTGTCACTTTGAAACTTTTAATAACTAGAAATCTTTTTAAGGCATCTTGTGCTTCAGACACAGCTAGTTGGAGTTCCTGTGGGCATTGCTTAGTTAAATAAAATTGCCCGGGTTGTACATTATGGGAACAAAATGTTCTGTTTGGCGTTAAAATGCAAGAGTCGTGGGAGTGGGGCCAGTGTAAAATAAATAAAAAACCAAATTTGCTTCTTGTTTTTTGGTGGGTTCAGGAAGGTGCTTCACATGGGGCACCAGGGAAGGGATAAATGGAGTAATGTATTGAATTGCAAAGTGACTCTTGATGTAGAGGGGAAGAACAACACACCGTTTGGGTGATAATACATGTCACAAGCAGGTGTTGTTACTTGCTGATGAGCTAAGTGGTTTTATTAAATGGTGTTGCGTACATGTTTAGGAGTAGCTTATGAACAGCTTGCCAGCATCAATTTAGTATTTATTACATAATTTCTCAGAAGGAATATGAAGTGGAAGAATTTTATTGACTAAATTGCTGAAGGCTATTCATCATAATCTTGAAATACATTATTACAAGTAGATATCTAAAGTCATACAGTCAGCAGCTATAAGGGCACTGTTCCTCTTTTATGTTGTCTTATTAAAAAAAAAAACAATTCTAGAATTCATCTGAGTCTTCATGAGAAGAATTGGACTGTTTTGGTGTAACTAAGTCACAACTTAGAAGCTTAGAGGAAAAAAACCCCAATGCAATATGTTGTTTTCCTTGTGGAATTTATGTTAATATACCTTGAGTTGTGAAGGTTGGAGGAAAGCACAAAGTACCAGCACCCTCATGATGTCAACGTCCTAATGCAAAGCCACAACAGCTCTGTGACACCTGCAGGTTTCCACGGCTTACAAACCCATGACATTTGTAGTGGGAACTTCCTTAGTGCTCAGGAGGTTAACAATGAATATCAAAAGTTAAAATAGAAGCCTTTTTTGACAATATTAACCAACGGAAAGAAAATATTTTGGCCTGTTGTGTGTCGTGGTACAAGCACTCAGCTCTCGCGCATCTCCTGGAGTCTATGGAATATGCTTTTTGAGGGGGACAGTCAAGGAGTCATTTGGCCTAAAGCTGATCATGTGTAAGGAAAAGTTTGAGGTGGTACCAGTCTCGCTCATTAACTCACCTGAGGCTTGTTGGGCTTCACGGTCTTCATCTTAATTCATAACTGCAGTTTGCAACAGACATCCAGCGTAAAGGCTGTGCAAATCCCCATGGTCAGACCTAGCTGGGACTGGGTTAACTGGCTGGAGGTTGTGTCCCTGTGGTCACTGGTGCTGAGGATGGTTCTCTTCAATTGAACAGAGACCACAGCTGTGTCTCAAACGAAGATACTCAATTTTTCTCCTTTGCCCATGCTTCATTTTTGTTTGAGCTTTACTTGGCTGTTTTCCCTTGTGTGCTCATGCATGAGGCACCACCGGAATTAAAAAGGAAATGGATGGATTTGGCTGCCTTGTGGTAGCCTGTTCTGCAGTGTGTTTCTCACCCCTGGACAGTTGAATACATATTGGAATATTACAGATCAAGGCCAGCAAGGGCCATGTGATCCGTTCCTGGTCGCACTGTTACAAATACAATTATCACCAATCTTTATGATGAAAATAAGCAAAACCCCATTTGCTGTGTGTTTAGTCTCTCCTGCCAGTTCTGTCTGAATCATCAGTTTTTGACGAGAGCAATAAAAATTGTGTAAAGATCTAACTTTCACAGATTATCATCTTCACGTGTGAGAGTTGTCATCTCTATTCCCTTATCTTCGAAGCTAGATAGAGATGTGTCTAAATGGTTAACTTTTCTACTGCTCTTGGAATGAGTAATGGCCAGAATTCCAAGTGAAATGGTTAGAGGCAGGGTGTTTAGGTTTGTGAATCCTCTCTAGGGGGAGTGATATTTCTCTAGACAGCTTCCTGGCCTCCAGTGAGTAGATTCCTCCTTGGGAAGATGCAAGAGCAACTTGTACCATGTAATTGGACCCAACTGTTGCTTCTTGGATGTCAGATGTTTGAAGGATCATCTCAACATGTTTCTTTCACACACTCACTGTGAGAGGAAAACCTCTCATATTTTCACTATGGGCTGAACAGTGAAACCTCTCCTAAATGTAGACTCTTTCTCTTGATCTTCATTAATGAATCTTTCTTCAATGGACAACATGATGCTCCATAGCTGCTCAAAGGAAACATGTATGTCTGGTCTCTGCCTCTCTCCAGGACTGTCACTGGTTAAGATTCTATAAACACTTCTGTGGCTGTCCCTTAAGACTGTATTTGTTACTTGGCAAATTAATACCAGGTACCAGCCTGGCTTGATTTTTATATTTTTGAAATCTGAATTTTTATTGTACTGTACGTGAGCTAGATGGGAAAGTAAGTGAAGTTCGTTGTGTCAAAGATAAGTGTTTTCAGTGTACTTGGTTCTGCAGTTGCTGGTGTGGGGTAAATAAGGAGGCAAAAAGGTCCAAATGAGCTGTGCTTACAAAGGTGAAGTGCTGACTGTAGCTATGGAATGAGCGTTGTATGGGGAAGGTAAAGGAAATCTGCTCTTGAGAAGGACTGGGTCACAGCTATAACTCACCTAAAGGCATGACAGTTCTTTAGCAACTGCTGGCTATTGATTAAGAGCACTTGTGGTTGACTAATGGGAGCTGGGAATCCTTATTGCTTATGACTGGTTTGGAGAAATTATTTGTAAACTTCTAATGGGAAATAACTGTGAATGCAGAGGAAGGATATTTGTTTCACGATCTCTTTCATGTCTGTCATTCAGTGTCTGCTTACCTCTGAGCCGTTTGCATGTAAAGAAATGGAGTGGTGTGTTCACCTTCCAGCTCTGCCTGTTCTTTAGGGGAATGGTGGTTCTGGTGTCATTGCTTGAGCCTGAAAGTTACCTTTTAAATTCCTAGCAATTTGAAACTGTGATTGAGTAATATTACTCTGACTTGTTTAATTGTTGCTACTTCAGATTTTCTTTTTTTCATAAATACAGATTGCAGAATCCAGTAAGTCTCTCTTCTATTTACCCCTACTTTGTCGAACACGGCGATTGGGCTGTTGCAAGCTTACAATATTTTACCAGCGTGTGGTATCGGAGAGTGGCATCAGTTCCTTCCTCTCCGTGTCTGTTGTGAGCCGAGGAAAAGGTGACTGAGTTTTTGAGCCGACTGAACACTTCTCTTGTCCTCGCTCATTGTCTCCGTGGAGATTCCAAGTAGTGTCACTGCATCAGGTGGGCCAGGGTGTTGGTGGTTTAGGACAACATTAGAGAGTTACATTTTTTTTAATAGGTTCAGATGATTCAGCCTGGAACACAAACCGCACTGGACAGTGATTTGGATTCTTTGTGGTAGTAAGAGCTGAGTAATTTTAGTTTGCCCCTGAGGCTAAACTGATGTACAGATCAAGTGCATATAATTTTTTTTTTCCCACTCCAAGTATTCATTTTCCTTGTTCTGACAGTTTTATTTACTGTGTGCCCAAGAGCTCTGCCACCGTGGAGCACTTTGTTGTCCTGTCAAGGGCCTGAAGGCAGTATCTAGTTGACACATGCTTTGTATAAAAGCGTGTGTGGTTGGACAGTGTGCTTTTGGATGAACTTAAATCTGAGGATGTTGCTGGTGTCCCTGTCCCCTGAAAGCTGGCCAGTAACAAACGCTGTAGATCTCATTTTACTTTGAGTTTTCAGGGACAGGAGTTTTAGCAACTTGGGGACCATAATGTGTTACAGGTTCTCTTTGTGTTGCTTGGTGTCCATCAGTTGCAAAACCAGGCAAGCTGCCTCTGAAATAAAACCTTTGAAATCATCTTAATGATTAAAAACTTCAGAGGTTTTTTTGTTTTCTGGTCTTCATTTCAGTAGAGAGATTTGCTGTATGTTGAACACGTGTGGAATTCCAAATGTTTGAGCTGTTGGTGCTTGTTTATATTGGTCTATATTCTTGCATGGTATATAAAACTTTGTGGAAGGATTTCTTGATTTCTTTTGGGTGTGTTTTTTTTTTTTTGTTTGGGGTTTGTTGTGGTTTTTTTTTTTCTTACCTTTTGATAAGCGCTGTCTGTGATGAAGGTTTAAATTTCTGCTGTTATTTCATATTAATTTGGGGAAAATTAAGTTTAAGTGGGGCAAAGTTTGGGATTTTCCCTCAATTTCTCTTAATTCTCCCTAGTGCCGAGCTCAGTTTGACCTGCTGCTCTTAGGTTAATTCAGATTCTCAGGGCCTGTTTTCAAGCGGTGCGGAGAGCTTCGAGGAGCCTTATATTGTACCCCTCCAAATGAGGGGTACTGGAGGGTTCTGGAGATCGAAATGCTAGATTAAGAGTCTGATTAAAACATAAAATTAAATTGCATATCATAATTTTTAGTTCCAAGTTTAGATGAATTAAAAGCTAAATTGCCTATAACACCTTCCACTTTTGATCCTTCAGTGCCTTCCTGTGTGATCAGATGAAACTGCAAGGCTTAAACTCTTTCAGCTAAACAGGCTTTTACATGAACAATGAAATTTAAACAGTGACATTTAGGTGCTGGTCAATTAGAATTACAAAAGACACCGGTTATGATAAATATCTTCTGTTTTGCACTACCGTGGAAGTTACTTTAAAGAGGAAAGAAGTATCATCAATGAAGAGTTTGAAGGAATTCTGATGACTTCACCAGTAAAATCATAGGGAAACTGTTGTGGAAGTGCTTGTACTTGCTTTTCGGGAGTCAGAATTCCCAAATTGATATAATACTTCATTGCCTGTCCTACTGCATAGATCAAATGTCCCATTCAAATTTGTTCTTGGCTATTATATGTTATGTTATGAGATCGAATGTCCTAATTTTAAAATTTCAAATCATATAGATAAGACCATCGAGAGAGACTATTAAACAGTTTTCAAGATGCTGAGTGATCTTCAAACTGAGTGTTGAGGGATTCCACTGCATATGATGATGATGTTGATGCAGGTTTTTATATATGTGTGTGTGCATGTATATAAAAAAGCTAGTGCATACGTGGCCGGAACTACACTGAGCATGTTTTGCTGACAGTTGCAGATTTTTCCTTTAATATTATTTATTTGGGGACTTATTCCATCTCATTAAAGACTTTGGGTGAAGTACTAATTGATCTAGAGCTTCATGTCAGGTCCCTTTCACAACGATGGGCTTTAAGGATCACCAGACCAGTTTGCAATGAATCAGTCTGTAGAGAGGAGGACCCTTGCAGCTCTTGTTTCAGAATCCCTAATTGGAAGATAATTAATCTGTTTACTGAAGTTTGTTCCTCTTATGCCATGATTTTCCTTCTTCCTAGAATATCTAATTGGCAAGCTGTTCTCCAGATTTATCATGTGCTTAAAATCATCTAAGGAATAAAATGAAGTCATTTTTCCTTAAATGCTAGACTGTCCTTGAAGCCTGGGGCTTTGCAGTAGACGGCTCTGAGTAGAAATGGATGAGGAGTTTTTCTCTGGTTCTGCTCTGACTTTCAGCAAATTTTAATCATCTTTCACTTCAGATAGGAAATGGGGTGCATCCTACTACGAGGTGGAGGAGAGTAGCAGAACCAGAGAAAATAGCTCTAAAAAGCCTTTGAGGATCAATTTTTTAAGCTACTCAAGTATTCCAAATACTGTGGGTTTTTCCAAGAGCGAGTTTCCTCGCATAAATGCTGGATTTCTGAAGTTTTGCTAGCTCTCAGTGTCCCTAGGGAGTAATGTATTGCACAGCTCGTGGCAGATCTATGCAGGGGAATTGAGACTGTCAGGAAGGGGGGACCCAAACCCTTGGAAACCACTGGCTTGAGAAACACTCATTCTGTTTCTTCTGTATGTTTCGCGATTGCAGTGAAATGATCCCCCCAAAAAATACTTGGGGGGGCTTTGCTCTTAAAGCCAGCAGATCTCTGCCTCTGCCTGTTTATCTGCCCAGCAGCAAATAGGTAATTAAGCAGCTACTAATGCTCTAATACATTGCCCTCCCTGAGCTCTGTAATCAAGGAGAAGAATCTTTCTTCCAGTACTTTGCTCATCCATAAGAATTAAACAATCTTTCTGTTATTAAGTATTGTTAGATTATGCTAGATGATTAATTTAGTAACTAATGGTATCAATCATGTTGTTTCCCTGGCTGTTACCTATTGAATTAAAAGCAAGTTTCTAACAAACAGCTATGCTTCTTATTATTGACATAACAGACGTTTCATTTACTGGTGTTATAAATCACCTTCTGGTGTTACTTTGGGAAGTGTGGTGGCCTGACAGTAATTAAGCAGTAATTGGTATACAAAAGCAGGAAATGTTCCCGGTAGCTAACTATTCTGTTAGAAAATAATTTCATTTATGCTATGGTATTTCAGCAGGTCTGACCAATTTCCATTTTATTATGTGCCATATGTCTGCGCAGCAGAACTTTGGATTTGGTTTAAGAAATGCAGTTGTTCTGCTTTATTAAATGTTGATTTTTAAAAGTACCTTTTTTCCTCACCAGTATGTATAAATACATTCATTTGCCTTTTGAGGATAGCTCTCGCCTCACCTTCTGCATAGCTTTTGCATTCATCATCTCTTGTTAAAGCAAATTCTTTGTGAAGAAGAGGGAGGGAGATGGTAAAAGAGCACGGTCATTCTATTTTTGCATATTGCTCCCTAAGGACAAAGATTTCATTCAGAAATCAGGCCTGAGGAGGAAGGGTGGTGGCAGCAGCTTACCTTCAACATGGGTTTGGAGGTATCTTAATTGCCTGGCATATAAATAAGTTATAATCAGCAGCTGCTTCTGCAGAACCACATACAAATCAGATACAGTATTTTGTTTCTCCTTTTATGCTCTCTGCTTGTTGTTTAGTGTTTGTTCCAGGAAAGCCAGTCTCGATTGCATTTGGGGGCAACCCTGACAACGTGCTTGCTCTAGGGGGGATATCGAGGGATTCCTTGGTTTGGGAGCAGGAGTGTTAAAACAAGTCCTCCCTCGAGAGGCAAATGATTGTTATCCATTGAGGAGTGTCCTAATGGTCTTTCACTGTTATAAGGTGACTCACAACTCATCTTTCTACACAAAAACTTTTCCTATTGTTGCATTTCAGTGGTACATGAATAGAAGCCTGATACAGAGATTTAGCTCGACAGATACTTGAAACTCTGAGAATATAATACATTGCAGTTGTTTTTCCCTCTGCCCTTCCATTGCTACTAATGACACCTCCGGTGGGTAGGGAGATGATGAGGATCCTGTCCCATTGTCTCTGCAGGCTGGGGTGCTGTCTGTGCTGCTTGAAGCTTAGAGTAGATGGAGGAATGATTTCGCAGGGAGAGGTTAGAGAGGTAAGCTAATGGAAGGTGATGCAGGTGAGAGAAACGAGCTGGTGTTTAAACAGGACTGGGTCAGGGAGCAGACAAGAGGTAAGGTCACAGTCCTATGGTCACAGGAAGGTCTAGCAAAAAATACGTGTGCTTTTTCTCCAGCTGGATAGAGATTTTTTAAGATGCGATGCCTTAAGATATTTCTTTCCTGATGACCACTGACACACCAGCGTAGTGGCGAAAAATATAATGGCTGAAATAACTAAACTATAAATGTTCAACTGATACCAAGCAACTCATGGAAATTGTCTTGTGGTTTGGTGTGTTGTGGTTGGGGTTTTTTGGTTGGTTGATTTTTTTGTTTTGGTTTGTTATTTTTCCCCCTTCTCTCTGTCCTCAGAGGCCCTGTGTTGAGAGAGGCGTAAGGTCCAAGTGCAGTCCTGGTTCTAACCTGTGGTTGGGGTGCCCCAGAGTTCACCTGGTGGCTGGGGTTTGCCTTTTCCCCCTCTGGTTTGGCAGCGATGATGATAAGTTGGCTGTTTCTACTATTACGGAATCTGGGGCTTTATAAAAAGATTTTTTCAGTTTCTCCACTGAAGCATAAGAGTTAGAGCAACATTTTGTTCATATTCCCTTGGAATTTTCCCCCCATTTTCCCCTCCATTGTTAAGGTTTCATGAAATCCAGGGCAAATTCAGCAGAGATCTAATTTCAGACATATAAATAATTTCTCTGTGAAGCATAACTAAGTAGGCAAGGACTCAGCCTGGAGGAGGGATGACAGAACAAGGATGTAATGGAGGTTTATAATCATGACTGAAGGGGAAGGGGAGTGTGAGTAGATAGTTCCCATCTCTTCAGTGTAAGCACTGAATGTATGAAACTAGTTGCTATGGGGTTTTCCTGTAAATCTTTTTTATTTATTTTGTCTTCCTAAAGATCCTTCCCATTGATCTTTCTCTTTGGAGATAAAGCAGCTATGCCTCGTCAGCCATAGGTTTGTCTAGAACGAATATTTTGTCTTAAGGGTGAAAAAAATATAGCTTTAAGGTTTAATCCTCCAAAGGTGTTGGTTTTTTTTGGTTTTTTTGTTAATGTTTACATAGCCAGTATGAAAACTTCTCTTAGGAAGGTAAGAAAAAGGGCATTGCTGTTGTAGGCTTGATAGTTTCTCTAAAAATTGTGATGGGTGCCTACCCCTGTTTCTTTACTGTGTTCTGTTTTCCCCGTGTTTCGTGTTTCCCACCCGGAGTGAATTTGGGTGGTGAAAGGAGAGCACAGGAGGGAAAGGTGCAGGATGGATTTTATTGTGATTTTATTTTCTGGAAAAAAAAAAAAAAAGCATTGGAGAAACTTCTATCAACTAATGCTTTTCATCTCTAAGACCACGGATTTAACCTAGGGAACTGCATTCTATAAAGACAAATATGTCAACAGGTAAAGACTTCAAAATGCTTGGGATTACCCTCCTATGTTTCGATACAGATATGCAGTAAACTGCAAGGTGTTTCTTAATCGTATGCTCAAAGTACTTATGCTCTGTCAGGGCTTATCTATTTCTTCTATAAATAAAATACTTTAAAAATAGTGAAGAAAACTCCAGAAAATTGTTAAATTTGTTTCGAAAGCTAGCAGTTTTTGTCAATTGTTACAAATGGATAGCTCTCCTTCATCTGCTCTTCTGTAGCAATACTTTGCCTGTGTATTGTGAGTACAATGAAGGATTTTGTTCTTAAAACACAACAAAAAACCCCACCTTTCCCCAACACTGAATTAAGGGTTCAGACCTTTTCTTGTTGCCACTTGGCACATAATCAGTTTTACCAACGCAGGTCACTGTTATCAAAGAAGGGGGGGAATTGAAATGTGATAAAAAAAAATCAGTCTTTTTGTCCAATTTTGTCTTTTTTTTTTTTTTTTAATGGAAAATGCCATGCTGCTTTTGCAGGTCACAAGTAATCAGTGTGTAAGTTCTGTGTCTCATCAACAAATGTCAATTCTCCCCTGCGCGTAGTTGCCCTGAAGCAAGTCATGGAGCTGAAGCTGAGCCAGAGCATCCTCCTTATCAGTAGTTACTCCTCCAGTTCTGAGACTGAAGGAACTGGAGGTTCCCACATTCTTGAGAAGGTTGCTGTAGGCCCA
>JAOTQQ010000002.1:1718481-1736446 GCA_026546715.1 Gallinago undulata | reverse complement strand
GTGTTGAGAGGGAAAGGGTTGTGAAGCCTTGGCCTGGGCTGCCCAGGGAAGGGGTTGAGGCCCCATCCCTGGAGGGACTGAAAATCCAGGTTGACCTAGTGCTTAGAGACATGGTTTAGTGATGGTTTTGATCCGAGTGAGGTTGATGGTTGGACTAGATGGTCGGAAAGATCCCTTCCAACCTGGACAATTCTGTAATTCTTGGAAGCCTGGTTTTGTGATAAAGAATTCAAGGTAACTCCCCCAGAATATAATGCTTATTGTTTGAGTGCTAATTCTCTCCTCCTCCCTTTAAAAAGTTTAGAGATATAATTTGAGTTAAAAGATAAAATACAGAGCCGCCATTAAGCACTAGAGTAGTCCACTGTTGGGTAATTTTGTCTTCCTAATGAATTTGAAAATTATGTGTCTCATTAAGCCTCCAGTTTGGATCAAAGCCTGTAAAATCTCATGAACAGAGTACTTCTGAAATCCTTTTATTCAAATAGTGGTTAATACTTTTTGCTAATAGTTTTCATACTGAAAAGTGTTCTTTAGCAGACTTTGAGGAATACTTATGCTCGGGGTGCAGCGAGGGGGGGAAGCCAGGATGAAAAAGACAGATTTAAATGTGCATTTTAAAAATCAGTTGAATCACAAATAATTTTTCGAAGCAATTCTAATCCCAGTGAAAGTAGAGCACCGTTCCAAAGAGCAGCTGTGTTGCAGAAATGAATTTCCTATGTCTTCCCATAATAAAACTGGGTGGTTTGGAAGTGGTATTACTCTACCCCCTCCTGTACGTAACAGTAGAAGAATAGGGAGTCCTGTGAATAATAGTTCACTTCATGTTCAAACGTAGTAACATTTGCAATGCTACATTGTCCTTCAATTGGGGAAAGAGCTTTCCCTAAGAGAATGTTTCTTGTTTGGTTGGTTTTTTTTAAAAAAGAGATGTTCAAGTTGAAGGGCACAAAAGAGAAGCCATAGGATTTTATTTCCAAAACCTCCTGCAGGAGGACTGCAGCACAGTCAACCAACATGTACTTGCATAACTTCTCCGTCCCCTGAGGTTTTCCTGGTGGAACATCTGCTGAACCAGATTTTGCAGTCTGCCTCCATCAGATGTGTTTTCAGATACATGGAGTGTTTACGACTGCAGACTAAGTGATACCTAAAAATATATATATATTTGCATTTTTGCCTCTGCATTTGTTCTGAGAAAGGTATAAATGATGATTAAAGCGTTGAGTAAATGGTGCATGCATAAAAGATTTGAGGAGAAACTCAACAACTTGAAAACTGCAGGAGTGCAGAAGGCTCTCTATAAGATGTCTCAAGAGATTAATTGCAATAAAAGGATAATTTATTGTAGAGTCATGATTGAGATTGCCAGCTCTGAAGTGATTTATAGCTTCCTAAGTTCACTGTATGTGGAAGTTGTACTTGGGCAAGTCTGCTTCTCAGTGGGTGTTTTGAAGAGTTGCTGCCTTCCAGTCTGAGCAGGTTCCCCATCAAAGTACCCTGCAAGGACGTTTAGCCAAAGCTTGGGTCTTCAGGTGGTTTTTTCAGTGTGAAGTTCAAAGTGTTTTTTCTCTCATTCTTACTTTACTCATACTTACTTTTTCTCATTCTTACTTCTTGCCCCTTTCAAAGCGGGGTGGCAAAAAATGAAGTTCTGGCATACAATAACAACATCCATCCAATTACATTATTGAAACTGTTTCTTCAAATATCCTATGTCAGCAAGTATAAAGCCATCTAATGCCTTCAAGATGATGAGAGCAATTTATGAGAGCACACTGATAATTTAAACTGAAAAACTGGGGTAAGGCTGTACAGTAGCATTCCTGTCGTTACTGTGATGTCTCTACGTAGTTGTGCCTCCTCAGGTTGACTGTGTCCTTGGACAAGCTGCAGCGTTTCTGTCATGGATCCAGGTTTGTATAATTTCTCTTGGGTCTCTGTTGGTACCACATCCATACAGATTTTTGGCTTGATTTTGATGGCTTGCCCCCAAGGCGAAACTCCTTATTGTTATAATGGTATTTTGTCTTGAAGGAGATTTTTCCAATTTTCTCTTTCGGGCGGAAATACCAAGCGTCACAGTTGTGCAAATTAGGAGCTAGCTCCATGAAAAGGTTTATGTCACTGCAGTAATATATCTGTGTGCTCAGAGTGAAACACACGGCTTCCTAATCAAGTGACCCCTGGCAATAAAGCAAAAATCTGTCTTCAGGGAAGACAGTCTGGGCCTTGGGAAAGCTGATGATGTGGCTAGTCTGTGTAGCTGCCTGCTAGCCAAGGACAGGCCTTCGTGGTTACTTTGAAGTCTATCTTTAAATTGTGTGTCAAGGAGAGGTGTTGGACCACGGGCTATAAATTAGTTCAACTTACGTTTGGAATAGATGATCTTAAAGTTCCCTTCCAACCTAGACAACTCTATGATTCTGTGATTCTAAATAGTACTCTGGCAGCTGTTGACATGGAGTTGATCTTGGAATGAGAGATATATACGAGAAGAAAATAATCTAACCATTCCCAACTTCAGAACCATTGCCATTAAATATTGTGAGGGCATCTGGGGGATGTGGTTTGGCTTGGCACTAGGTTAGAGGAGAACTTGGGGTGTTGATAGTCCTACCCTCCAGGCATACTCTGCTCTTGAGACAGCCAGCTTCTTCCTCCAACCCTTTTTTTTGGGGAGAAGAGGGCAGAGTGGTCTCTGTGAAGTTGGAGCTGCGTACTACATGCAGTCAGAGATGCTGCCTGGGGGGAGCAGGTATCCCTCAGTCTGGTAGGACAGTTTGCTACCAGTGCTGCTCCCTGGGACCTTCTGTCTCTATAATTTCTCATTATTGTGCGATAATGGAATTGTGCAAGTCTGGGGGCTTTAGGAGGTGCAGTTCTCTGCAGGAACATGACACAACCCTCATTTCAGCATCTCGAGATATTGGATTTCCGTTGTCAGTGTGGACTGCAAAAAACATGTATAATTTGCCAGCAGGAAATAGTTTTAAATTGAATTAATGCATTTCAAAAAAGAAAATAATCTCATTGCTCACAGTGTTGCATTTGCTTATTGAAAACTAAGTAAGTGAATGTGTGGAATATTTCTTTTGACTGGCTCTGCTGTATTTTTAGTGGATTTTAACTCCTCCTTTCTTAGGCTGGAAATCCATTTCTCCTCTGACTTTGCAGCATCACACTACAGTAAGAGATGAATATATTCAAATGGTCTGGTTTTCCTCTGAATGGAGACAGAAGAGATTGGTCACGTCATGTAATTTCATTAAGTATTTGTTCTGTAGAATAAAAACTGTTTTGAGATCATATTACTTTGAAATACTCTGTGAGGGAGAAAAAGGTATCAGAGAGCCTCTTTGGGATGTGTTTTTGCTGTTGAAACAGCTGAATTTAAGCCTGAGTTTCCAAAAATGCTGGCTGCCTGATGCTCAGGTATGGTACTTTCTTCTCTTCTGTGCGCTGAGAGCCAAAGCGATGCAAGTAAAGCAAAAGAGGTAAGATGAAGAAAATTATTCTAAGCAGTTTCTTTAGCTCGCAACAAGTGTAGAAATGTGTGAGAAACTCAGGCTTTGGTTTTGGGTTTATATGCTTTACTAAATTTATAAAACACAGCCGGGGAAAAAAGAGTTCAGACATGAATTGGCAACTGAAGCCATTAATCTGTGACGTTCAGTGTAAATTCCTCTGACTGTTAGTTCTTGTTTTGGGGAAAGTACAAACGACCCCTGCCCCGTGGCCTGAGGTGAGCTGGGAATTCTCTCTTGGCTCCCGCAACGTTTAGTTCACGTGGAAAATATTTCTTTGTATTTATTCTTGCTTTTATTTTGGTCTCTTTTCCTGTAGTGTAGAAATATTACAGTGTCGAGTGAAAAAAGTGTTACTACAGCAGTTTTGGTAACCAAGGTTTCAGTGGGTATCTGTAATTCTTCTTTCTTGTGATAAGTAATCCTTGGGCTTCTTTCTCAGGAGCGGGGGCTGTTTCTTGGGGTTTGTTGTTCTGTTGGAGAAAGAAGGGTTACCTCCTGCTGCGTCTTAACGGCAGTTGAGCTGTCCTTCCTGAGACCCCTTCCTTCTCTGGTGTCTCTTTCTTAAATTATGGCAGCAAGCACAGTGTTCAGTGCTCCAGGGGGTTTCTATTGTCCTTTGTAATGTCATTATAATTTAGATCCTATTTCTATCTTTTCTAATGCTCCCAAGCACTCTGTTTACTTCAGCTCAGTACCCATTACCCTACAGCAGCTATCTACACTGCCTCCTCCAAGGGCAGGAGAGCTAAAAAGCTGACAAATTCAGAATCCCTATTTGCATATGTGAATATCTTATTTGTCCCAATGTGCAGTTTTTATCCAAATGGAAATTCATTTCCCAAGCTGTTGCTCAGGTACCAACTGCATTTAAATCCTCAGGGAGCTGCTCACAGTCCTCTGTGGTTGTTAATACCTACAGCTGGACTTTGTGGAGTCGGCACTTCCACAGTTGGTGCTGCTTTATCCCGTGCTGCTCCACAGACTCCAGTATGACACCTACACCTCCTTCGTCCAGCGCTATGAAATCACGTGGGCCAGCTCATCTGCTCTCTCAGCTCTTAGTTTTCTGTTGTGTTCACAAGCCTGATGAAAATTTTATTTCCCTACACTTTGGTATTTCATCTCGGACAGCTAATCTCATCCACTGTGGCTGCTTTCCTTTCTCCAGCGTGCCAGCGCCGTGTCTCTTTTTACACTTTTTGGTACAAGACCATCCTAACAAAACCACCAACCTCCAAAACCTGAGGGAGGAGCTTGAAAGTATCTCTCAATCCCAGGAGTATGGCCAATCCCATCAAATATCTGCCTGCAGTGAAATTACTGAGCTGTAATTCCTGTACAGGTTATCTTCTTGATACAAACTCTATAAATGCATTTTCCTCTTGCTTCAAACTCACTGTCTCAGGACCACGTCTCAGAAACCGCCCCCCCCTCACCTCTATGAAAATGCACAATTCTTTACTCCATTCCCCTTTCTTCATTGCCATCTGACGTGAGGCATGAGTAGAACCCTGTGCTTTTGTGTGTTGCCATCTGCTGTCTGGCAATGCTAACAGTCGCGCTGGCTCTTCCACCTTCACTGCTGGAAAATTACTTCTGAGTGTCATGGTCAGAGCAGCAACTTCCAAGATGAATTGGCGTTGCTCACTCTACTTTCACGAAGGCAAGCCATTGCCTAGCTGTCCATCATGGACTTGTGGATATATTTTCTTTCACCTGAGTGACTTGGGTGCTGGTCGGCTCACGTGCCTGCTTGTGAGGGTCCACAAGGTTTTATACTGAGGCCACGGCTGCTGAACCTTAGGTCAGGTTCTATTACTCCAGGTGAAAGAAGGGTATCTTCACCCTAATTTCTAAAGCTTGGTTTAATCTCTCACAACTGAAGTTTTGATAATACCTTAGGAGATAGGTGTTGACTCATTCCTGTGTTCTGTGGAGGTCAGTGAGCATTAAAGTTGTGCCGGCTGTTTCCAGGCTCTGTTCAAGTTCACCAGCTCAGCTTAATGACTTCTGAATGCTAATTTTTATGGAATTCATGCAGACATCAGCTTGGTAACAATGAAAATTTCAAGGAGGATGCTGGAAGGGAGAGAGAGAGAACATTAGCAGGCATCTCTTGATGTGTGTGGGCCGTCCGTGTCTGGAATGCCGTCTGCATTTTGGAATGCATTTCCTTGTTCACTTTTGCTCCTTCTCCCACAGCTGGCCTCGGAGACAAAACGGTGGGGCTGGATGACCCTGTGTGGGTGTAAGGAAACTGTTAGTTTAAAGACAGTCAAACAACAAGGATGTTTTTTCCTTTATGAAATCTAACAGGAATTGTTTTGATGACCGTATTGACTTTTGACATCTTTTGAAATTTCATAATAACATAGCCCTTTTTTTAAAGTATTAATCTGATGCATTACTGCTGTCTTGTTCAAACAGGAGCTGTGAAAGTTCCTTTTTTGGTGGTATGTAGTGCTCTTGGACTTCTTTTAAGTGTCTTATTTTTACTGGAATATTTCAATAGGCGGTTAAAGTTAAGTATTTGTAAACACATTTTGGCTGAGCTTCTTTTTCTTCTGGAAATACTAATACAGTACCTATGAGTTAAGTATCTAACAACTATTAGACATCTTGTGTTCAACAGAACTGTTGGACCTATTCCTAGGTCTGTGCTGCTGGAGGCATTTAAGGTGAGGTCCTCGTTTCACACCCTTTCCCCCGTAGATGCGCTTTGTTCTACCCACCTCAAAGTTTGCTTGTGACAATGTGTTATTGTCTCTGCATGGTGTTATGGTGAGGTGCAATGCTTTCCCACGCATGACATTGCCTTTCTTAAAGAAAGGCAAGACTCTTTCCTCTTTCCCCCTTGAAGGAACACGGCAGCATTTGTAGACTCTTCGTTGCGACCAGACCCTGAATGTCAAAACGTCACAAATACACCATGTACCCCTCAACCCTGCAACCTGTGGGTCACCAACAGATGCAGTCGAACAAAGAAGCTGATAAATGCAAGATGAATTCTTGCATAAGCGCTCCTCAAATTTTTGAAGGCTGGAAGAGAAGGATTTGCTTGCAAGATGCAGAAACTAAACGTCTCAGATCAGCCAAAGAAACCTGGGGGTCTGAGAGCTGTCTGTTCTTTGCTTTAAGGAAAGCAGGAATAGGCAAAATCCAGGAGACCTAGAGGGTGTTGGGGCTTGGTGATGCAGTGCTGAGGTGTACAGGTATCTGGAGAAGCAGAGGTTCTGGAGATGGATATACATGCTTGCCAAAGGGCTAAAAGATCATTGGGCTGATGAGGTTTAGAAGGTGAATATGGTTAGAGAGGGGGCACACGTAGAGAGGGAAGTGATTGCAACTTCTGTGAAGACTGTTAAGAGGGAAAGATTAAATATGTGAAAACATGAGCAAATACTTAACTGCCTCCTTTCCCTCATGGCCAACAAGCTGAGAAAGCAATCAAAGTATAATCAAAACAAGTAATCACACCTAATTATGCTCTTATTACTTAATAAGAAATGGTGAGAGGGATTTTTAAAGGTAGTACCCCCCCAGAATATTAGGGGGGAAAATCACAGAGTGGAGGAATGAATGAGTACTTGAGGATTGATAGACACGTCAGATATGTAAAAGCTCAGAGAGTAGAGAAGCGTGAGAGAAGATAGAATCACAGATTTATTTAGGTTGGGAGGGACCTTTCAGATCTAGTGCCCTCCTGCCCCCTGGCCCATGGTGGAGCAGGGTGCTGGTTGCCTTCCAGCCTCTCTGCTTTTAGCTCTTTTTGCTGTTTGCTGCCCTTGGTGACAGCAGCTCTCCTGGCCAAAGCCCAGCTCCTTTACCTGAGGGTGGGCAGTTGGATTGATTTAGCTTCCCAGTAGCACCAGGCGTGTTTCTGAGCATCCTTTCTCTTCCTCCTCTCAAGGTGTGCGTTTCACCTCTCCTGAAAAATCTTTTAGCTCATTGAGGACTTGGGAGGGAGCTGGGAAAAAACCTGAACTTTCAAAGTATTTGAGATTTCACAAATCCAGCGTTCTTTCTGCTGCAGTGATACCAAGATCCTTAGATTCCTTAGTTTTCACTTCAAGAAAACCTGATTCACTCCTCTGTATTAAGGAAGCCAAATGAATGATCCTTGGAGAGAAACGGCTCTGGCAAGGGAGAAGTTGAGAGGTTTCTGGGATGTCATCCAGTGCTTGTCTTGCAGTAAAAGCAATGAAACCAGTCTTTTACTTTGTACTTTTATATCGAAATATATTTTCATTATTAACCAGCAGAATAGCCTGTACTTTAATGTATAATTTAAGCTTTGTCTGCGTATTTTGTAAAGACAGAGGCCATTGAAGAACTAACTTAATCTACATTAGGCAGAAGTACTTATATTTCCTTTAATGTTTTTATGTTAAGCAGATAATGTGACTTTTTAAATGAAGTCCTCTGGCACTGATTTTAAGGTGGTTTAGGATACCTTTCCTATTTCTAGAGCCGCTCTCTGCAAAGTAGGAGCTTCACATGTACAGGGTGATGCAGCCCAAACTTGCAAACTTCTTCTGATTAAGCACCTGAAGCCTTTGGTAGGAACGATGTTTTATAGGTTAAGTCCACGCAGAAGGGTTGTGGAACTGAGTAGCTATATACTGCATTAAAAAAAATTGCATTTGTAGACAGGAGTTAATTGCCTAGCCAGATTAACCACCCATGACTAAGAGGTTGTAATACTATTCATCCATCTAATAGCTGGGAATACTTTTTAAAAATATACAGAAATACAGAAAATAAATCAAATGGTCACAACTAGTGATGGAAGCAGGAAACAAAAGTTCCCCTCCATCTCTGCCTTAGCTATTCTGTAACAGCTTTTTTCTATTTTTGGTACTATAGTTGACATTTCTCTGGGCAAAACTGCATATACTTAGCAATCTTCTCCCTCTCCTGTGGAAATTAGAAGTATGCTACGTCAAGTGTTAATACAGTGCATGTATAAGATGTTCTCCTGCCAGGGGGATTGGAGAAGTGCTCTCAAGATGTCTCCTGCTGTGAATCAGGCCATACGCACGTTGGCTACAATTGCTATATAGAGATAGAAGGTAAAGAACTTTATTATTGGTGGAGTATAGGAAAATACCAGTTACTTAGGTTTGGGATACAAAGTATTGAAATAAACTCAGGAATTCCTGCTCTACTTTGGCTTTGAAATACCTTGCTGTGGCAGTGGTTATGCAGCTCATGGAATTGTGATCATTTCTGTAAGAAAGGCACAGAAATGGATAGGTCTAAAGAGTCAGGCAAGGAAGTAATTAAAATCTGAGAAGAATATGGGCATGGAGGAATGTATGAACTCTTTGAACATAAACACAGAGAATATGCTGAGGAATTTTAACTTGCAGATGAAAATATTTTCAGATCATATAAACTGCCATCAGATTTTTTAAGCTTTCTAAAAATGCTTTTTCCAAGTCAGGCTAAAAACTCAGGACCTTGGTAAGCACAGGAGAACAAGAACAGGAGATGAGCCACAAATGCAGCATTAATGCTGCTCTATTTTTAATATGTTTGTATGGAATAGGACCATAAGAATGGATGTAGCAGCTGTGAAAAAGGAATGGAGTTGTGAGCGTGTTTGATCTTGAAACTTGATCTTAAAAATCTTCATCTTACTGAAAGACTTTAAGTAGAGGAGAGTAACAAAATCCATACCAATTGTGCTAATTCTGTAGTGTGAAAGCTACAGCTTATGAAATAGGGGTTGAGTAAATCCAAGAGTCCATAGGCTGAAATATTTACATATGAAGTTCTCAAGCAGTGTGAGTGGAAAAAACAAACCCTGTAGTAGTGTTCTCTTTTTTGGAATGTCCAAAATTGGAGAAAGGGGTTGTATTTGCAATGCAAATTAGTCACTATGACCCCAGTTCAGCCAAATATTTGCTGGTTCTTAAAGTGTTCTTCAAGAAAGTATTTAAGCAGGTATTTACCTTCAGTAAATGGAGCTATTCATGCTTACTGCTTAATTAGAGCCATAAATCATGGAATCGTGGAATTGGAAGTTGGAAGAAGTTGGAAGAGTTGGAAGGGACCTCTAGAGATCTAGTCCAACCCCCCTGCCAAAGCAGGGTTGTCCAGAGCACATTACTCAGGACAGCATCCAGGCAGGGCCTGAAGATCTCCAGAGAAGGGGACTCCACACCCTCCCTGGGCAGCCTCTGCCAGGGCTCTGCCACCCTCACCCCAAAGAAGTTCTTCCTCAGATTTGAGTGGAATTTCCCATATTCTAGCATGAGCCTGTTGCCTCTTGTCCTATCGCTGGAAACCACTGAAAAGAGTCTGGCTCCATCCTCCTTCAACCCACGCTTTAGATCCTTGGAAGCATTAACAAGGTCTCCCCTCAGCCTTCTCTTCTCCAGGCTCAGGAGTCCCAGCTCTCTCAGCCTTTCCTCATCAGGGTGATGCTCCAATCCCTCCATCATCTTTGCTGCCCCACACTGGACTCTCTCCAGTAGTTCCCCGTCTCTCTTGAACTGGGGAGCCCAGAACTGGATGCAGGATTCCAGTTGTGGCCTCCCCAGTGCAGAGCAGAGGGGGAGAATGACCTCCCTCGACCTGCTGGCCACACTCTTCCCTATGTGGACCAGGATCCTCTTGGCCACAAGGGCACATTGCTGGCTCATGGAAAGTGTGCTGTCTACCAGGACTCGCAGATCCGTCTCCTCAGTAGTGCCTCCCAGAAGACCCATTCCTAACCTGTATTGGTGCCTGGGGTTCTTCCTCCCCAGGTGCAGGACCTTACATTTGTAAAGCTTACAGGGCTTTAACTGAAAGATGAAATCTTCTGTTGGCTCTTCACTTGATCATAAGTAGGTGCTATGAGATGAGCTCAGCACCATTCTTGGGAGTGCAGCCCTTGGGCATGGGAGTTCATGGGCTGACCTTCAGCCTTCCCATATGCCCTGAACCAGCTCGAGCGGTCCCTGAGCTCTTCAGCTGGAAATATTTATTATTTTTTTTTCTGGTTAAGCCTGAAGTGAGGGCTTTTTCCAGCACTGCAGCTTTGCTGTGCTCCAGATGTGCTCCACCAGTGATTCAGTCTCAGGAGCCAGCAAATGAGAAGTGAAAACCCTCTGAGATACTTAATGTGGCTGTTCCGTCCCAGCACCGAGTTCTGCTGTGCGTGTCCCAGTCTGCTTGCTGGTGTAAGTCCCCTGTGGTTTGGGTGGCACTAGGGAGAGCTAAGAGAGTAAAGGGGCAGGCACCCTGCTGGAGCTGACTGGGTTAGGACAGATGTTAAGCCAGATGTAGCTGCCTACCGTATGAAGCGACATCAGTTAAGAATGACATTGAGACAAAATAGAGGTTTGGGGTTTTTTTGTCTGTTTGTGTGTTTAAATTATATTTTAGAAGTGTGTTGTGGGTTTTCTTTTCTTATGGTGACAGTTCAACGTAATTGTTTCAGCAACAATAATAAAGCATTTGGGACGTATAGTTTAATGGACTGTAGCTTTAACCACGCCAGGAACACTGTCAGACTCCAAAGCAAATTCATCTCCGCTTTTGGGTTCTGCAAGAGGTTTTTTTTCCTGTTTCTACTGACAGTTCTGATTTATTATGGCACCAGTTCTCTCAAAAATAAACATTTGCATTTCAGAGACTGCCTGGTTTTGCGTCTTCAATCTTTAAAAGAGCTCATCTGATCAGTAATGCCTCATGATAAAACTATCCACTTTAATTTTTCCTGTGTTTAAACAATTTAGTACCTTATACTTTTTAAAATAGTTTATTATATGCTTTGATATTTTATCACAATTGTAATCTGTAAAGAGCGGCACCACTAAGCAAAATGTGTAACTTCTGATACTTGAAGGAGTTCTGGCTGGTTGTGTAAATTCTTAGCATACATATAAATGGGCATTTAATTGTTTTCTTCTATGCTGTATTATTCATCCAGCCATTGTTGTCTCACAGGAGCTATTGTTTTTGACATACATATTAAATGGCAAATATTTGTTTACATGTCTACTGACTTAATATGTACTTAATAAATTCTTTTTGAATATGCACTTTCTCCTTTTAAAATTTGGAGCCCCAATAGAGTGTTTCCCTCAACGTTGTTTTCAGATTTGCTGTTAATGGTAAGAAAACATTAAGTTGTTGCTGTGTGACTGTGTACGTGGTGTGGCACCGCTATATTCCCTCTTTCACACAAAATCGTGTCTGTGTGTAGGTCAGTCCTGCTCCAAATAAGCCTCTGGCTTGCTGCAAAGCCAGTCTGAAGGCCAACCACGCATGGCTCTTTATTCTGATGGAGTCCACGTTTCCCCCCTCAGCTTCAAATGAATGCAGCACTTTAAGTACTCTAATAGCTGATCTCAAAGTAACTAAGTATTTAAGGTTACAGTAATATCATTGGGCCATAAATATATTCAAGTTGTGTAGATGTGATAACTCATATTTGATATTTTGGGGTTTTTTTATTCACTTTGACAAATTTTAAGAGGGGATAAAGTGTCTCATCTATAGGTGTCTTGATGACTTGTTGGCGTTCTGGCTGATGAGTAGCTACACTGGTAAAAGGGGAAGGAAGAAAAGAAAAAATAAGCCAGAGCTGAGACAAGGAGACGTGATGGCTCCTTGGAATGGGATTAGTTTGCTGCCGTCGAGCTGTAAACATCTCCAGTGCTCGGCTCCTGCCGCTGCTCCTCTGGGAAAATCCATGTATATTTTTGTTTCTCGATACAGCTGTACAGCCAAAGAGGGAACGCTCCAGAGAGAACAAAACTGAAACTTCCTTTTCTTCTTTTCAATGCAGACGTGCCAGGAAGTGAAATTCCCCAGAACTTAAATTCTTTCTATTTTTTATTTCAAGTTTTTCTGTGCTTTGAGTGCATAACTTCTAGTTGCCCATGGTAACATCAAACTTCAAAATTCTGCTGCAGCAATGTTAGAATATTTTCCAGGAAAATCCCGAGTCTTGTAGACGTTTTGGATGTTCTTACTTTACAGATCTTCCATCTAGCATCAATTCATAATTGTCCTTTGCCCTGACAGACTGCATCTAGAGTTCAACACTGTATTTCTTACAGATTGTCTACCTTCAGGGACTTTGTAGTAACTTGTGGTTTGTTTTGAGCTATTTCTAAGTTAGCAGAATCTGTTTAATTAAGACTATTCTTGGTTTCTACGCTCTGTAATATTTTTTTCTGGTACAAATTGGAGGAGAAAGGGGGCAAATATTACAGTTGCATATAGAGATGCCTATTCTTAGAGCAGCAGTGTTGCTATCCTCGTGATTTACTTGACATTTCATCAAAATCAAAAATAAATCTGCCAAGAATCTGTCCTAAACCCTCGCCAGAGTAGACTCAACTCAAGTATGTCAGCTGAGCTTTGAATAACTTTCTAAAATAGAACGTCGTGATTGGAAATCTGGATTTTTTTTTTTTCTAAGGTTGTAAACTGAAATATCAGAGGCCTCTGAAGTGTGTATGATCTTTCTTAGACTGACCTAAAGAAACTAAGGTAGTCTCCTGATCCACTTCTTTCTGGTTTTGAGGTGTAAGAGTTTGGAAGCACTTGACAGCAAATGTCTCCTCATGTAATAGCACCGTCTGCTTAAGCTTCAAGAAGCATCAGAGGCCAATTCTTTTAGAATCTCCTCTTAATGTGGGTGGAAAAACTGGTGAAATACTGAGAAGTTCACATCCTTAGAAGTTCCTAGAAAGTCAAACAAAGTCTAACGACAACATTAGATTCATTTGAATCCGTTTGGGCAATGTGGCTCAGCCTTTAAAAGTAGTCAACTGGAATATATTACGGAAATAATTTCTGGTCTTTCAAGGTGCCGATGCAAAATCCAGAATGACTTCTGAATTGGCTAAGTAGAAATTTAGATGACAGTACTCAAATTAGCATTTCGGTATGTAGAAGGAAAGAAAAAGCCATTTCTGAGCAAAAGTGGCAAACTGATGGCTCCCTGAAGGAAAGGATCTATTTTTCCTCAAGAAAGAACTAGCTTTTCTCTAGCTCTTTTTCTAGTTCTTTTTCTTCTATGGGTAACATACTTGATGGGCTTGAAGCTTCTTTTTCATAGCTGTATAGCAAGTTTTTTAATAGTCTTTTCTTATGGATAGCGGGATCTTTGCTAATAATTCTGGTCTCCTCGTGTATAGAAAAACAGACAGACCCTTTCAGAAGGGTCTGAAATTCTCTCCTGAGCTCTCCTGCTGGAGCTAGTGCAGAAACTGTTGCAGAAGTGGTGGTGGAAGAGGAGGAGAGGGGAGGAAGGTGGGTGCTTTAGGATGGTTCAAAGAGGCTATTACGTGACTTGAATTAATTCATTTGTGTAACCTTGAGTCTGTTTTGTCGAGAGTGATGTTTGTCTAGCTGAAATGAAACTGAACAGTCCCACAAGACTTGCACTGCTGCTTCAATTAGATGAAGGCTGCTTCCCTTGTTTTGATGTATAACATTTAAGTTCTTCCTGAAATTACTGCTTATTGCAACTGCCTGCCTGCAGTGACCCCCTGCTGCCCAACAGGGTGGGAAACGTCCTACTTGAATGAAGCTGGAAATTGGAAAAGCCTCTCTTCATCTTTAACCTCGGAATGAAAAGTGGAGCAGTGTGGGTCGTGTAGGATTTTAAACAGTTTTATTGCTTCCTTCACCCCTCTTTATTTGGTGGCACTGTTTGGAATAGCGAATGTTGGTATTAAAATCTACTGGAAGGCAAAAAGTCGACTGTGATCCATGACTTTGGAAAGAAAAAAGGACCTTTGCTTGTTGTGTAAGGGAGCCTCGTGGATCCCACCTGAGTGAGTTGCCCTGGGAAGCAGGATAAATTATATAGAGTGTTAACCAACTAGGGACTTGAAATATTTAAGTAAATGTGGGCCGCTCGATCTGGTTTATGAAGTTCCCCTGCTTGCTTTCCTTATCCATTTGGAAAAAGTAATTTTTGCTCTAAAACTCTTAATGCATACTCCCGTCCCCCCCTTTCTGTCCCCCCTTTTTTTTTTCTTTAACTGAAAGCTTAGCAGTTTCCCTCATATTAACCAAAATATTTTGCAAGGTGATACCATTTAGAATAAATTAATTTCTTTGAGAAGGTTCTTGGCTTGTCCAATACTTAATGAAACTACCACCTGTCCCTGTCCATGGAAACCCCGCTTCCTTGTGGCTCAGATAACTCGGGAGCCATCTGAAAGGACATCAAAACTGCTTTTTTTTTTTTTTTTTTTTCTGCATGAGTTGTGTGTTAGATGCTGTCCATACGTTCGTGTTTTCCATAAGCTGGGTTGAAACGGTGGCACGTCTCGAACAATGTCTCACTGATGGGGGATCAGATTGTGTTAACGCCGAGGCTGTTAAATGGAGCTCATAGTCTGTTTGTTGGGCTTGGAATGAAATACAGCAGTTTTCTAACCAGGATAGAAAGTTATAAACAGCAAGTGGCAATGAAGGCCCAGTCAAGTGCTTCGCTTGGGAAAATTGACAGCACTTAAACCCTTCGAATACAATAGCTTGTTTTTACACTGCTCTAAGTCTCTCCCCATTTCATGCTTCTGTTGCTAGGAAGTCCATTGTGTTTGTCACAATGTTTTTAAATGTGAAGGAATATTTTTCAGTAATTCCATTCTGCGCTACAGAAATATGCTAATTCTCTTTACTGGAGCAATAAAACAGAGCTTTAGATACTTTCTAATGTTACTCACTCTAAATATGCTCTGGATTTCATCCAGACCTGTCTCGGCCAGTTTATTCTCATGGGGTTTTTTGGGTGCATGTGGGGTTTTTTGTTTGTTTTTCCACCTTTGCTGGCTGTGAACCAACAGCCTGTTTCATTCAAGGTGGCCATCGATGGGGTTCACTCATCTTTTTCCTGGGAGATGGGCTGGGCCATGTCTTTGAAACCAGGTCTCTGCTGACTTTTGCAGCTGAACACGACTTACAATAGGTGGAGTTTCTCTGATATCTTCTGCTAAATACTTTAAAGCTTAAGGCTAAAGCAGGAAAATAAATAAATACTTTGTTTTATGGAAATGAGACCTGATTTAAGCAAGAAACTTGTATTTTCTTTACTTGGAGGCCTCTGAATATGTGGTTATCAAGTCAGTGAGTCCGTATGTATGTATTGATGCTAATGGGATTAATCTAGTTTGTTTTAACAGAAGCAACGTTGCATTCCTATAGACCATATATGCCATATGTAGGCCCACAGGTACATGGGAAATGGTTTGTAATCGCTCGCCTTTGTGTAGGTCGCTTGACTAACACAGGTATCAAATCTTTCTTTTTCAGGTCTGCCTTGAGTGAAGTTTGACAAAAAATGTCACAGCAGTTTTGTCTCTGGAAATGGTTAGCTCTGGGAACTGCAGTTGCTTCGATCTTAGCAGGCGGTTCGGCCCAGAATGATGAAGGTAAGGCCTTTGCCGTGGGGGTGTAGCTGTGGGAGGAGTGGGATGATCTTGTGATTTTGTTTTATTCCCTCCCTCACCCTTGGAATTATAACTTGAAAAAATAGTTTGATACTTGGTAAGAAAGGGAGTTTGTAATAAAGAGAGATCTGGGTATTTTTCATGATTTTTTGATTTACAAGCTCTTGATTCACCAGGCAAGATAAAATTGTAAGTCATGATTATTCAGTATTGGACTCTAGCATTTAAATTTGTTTCTTCTTATTCATTGAACTTTACCTTGCTTTATTTGTAAATGGACAGTTACAGCACTTGTAACAGGAGTTTGAGAGAGGAGTGTATAAATATCTGACTGAAGACCTGAGCAAAGGTCCACAATGAGGGTCTTCTAGAGCAAAAAGACTTCAGAAATCCTGAAACATGGCACCAGTATCTCATGTTCATCCTCACGGCACCTTTGTTGAATTTAAGAGATAGCAGAAATGGATTCTGCCAATTATCTAGAGTAATAAAAAATTACAGACTTAGATAACTGGTGATGATTCATAAAAGTTGAAGAGCTGAGTCTGACAGACTTGTTCTCAAATACTCTTAAGAATAATGAGGGGGATAAGTAAAAACTGAGTACAGTTTGAGAATGCCACTTATAATAAGCAACTTCATTGCAAACACACTTTCTACGTAGGTAAGGTGTAATAGTAGATGTAATACTTACTACTCATTTTTGCAGCTGGATTTTCGTTTAGAAAACTCTGTTTTGGCAGTTATGAAATACAGTAGTTTTGCTTTCATGAGAAGTCTTTACTCCTACTTGAATTTTGCTAGGTTTTTTGGTACCAAGTAAAAATTTTATTTTTCTTGCTCTATTAGTTGTTCTCCAAATGTCCTTTTATTCCCTTCTGTCTCCCAGCTCAACCCTCCATTGTATTTGATGTCTGTGATACACAAGAAAACTAATTTCATTTTATCCATTTATATACACTGTCATTATAGCTGTCATTCTTGACGCTGAAGTGAAGTGCACGAGCTGCTCGTATTTCAGACACTTGATCTATGCTTGGATACAATTAGCTTGCTTTTTAATCATTTATTATAGCAGGGGAGTTGGGGCCGTTGGAGTTGGACTTGCGATGGCTGTCAGACGGTCTGGGATTGAGGGAGGGGAGGCTGGATGGCAGCGGGATGTCCCCCGGCACGTTCGGCAGCACGGGAGGAGGTGGAAGCTGGAGAGCCATGGGAATAGGAAGGGGAGGGAGGGAAGCAGGATGATAGGACTGAACTTGGCTGTATTCCTTCTGGGGTTGTGAGAAGAGGTAGGCTGAAAAGATAAAGCAATGCTTCTTACTGTGATCTTGTGTGTACTCACTCAGGCAACATCATAACATTCATCCGAAAAAAGACATCTTTGATCAAAAATAACGTTACAAAGTTCAGTTGAATACTGATTTCTAGTTACACGTGAAGGATGCTGAAGCGTGCAAAACACGTGGCGCAGATGACCCAGGAGGCACAACAGTAGACAGCTCGATGTTTCAAAATAGGAAACCAGATTGCTCAGGTTTTGGGTTTTGTCCCTTTCTACTTGTTATATGCCGAACCATTATGCCACTTTCATTAATGTCACTATCTCAGAAAGTACACAGGGTGTACCCTTTTGGTACAGGTGATTTGAGGAAGGGAAAGGTGCTCGGCCAGAGTTCTGTGGAGAGCTGTCATTAATGGTGGTGTGACTGCAGATGTTCAGCACCTTCCTTACTTACAAAGGCTGCAGCCGTGTAGTTAATGAGCTGTTGTGCACAGACCTGTGTTCTGGGGTCACATGGTAGGAGAGAATCTGTGCAGCTCCTTGACTTCTGTGAGCATCACTGACATACAGCAATGGCAGCAGAAACTCCACTAATTAGATTGCTTTTTGTTTTTTAAATTGCTTTTCACCAGTTTGACTTTTTATTTGCTCCTTATATTCCCTTATATTCCCTTATATTCCCTTATATTCCCTTATATTCCCTTATATTCCCTTATATTCCCTTATATTCCCTTATA
>JAOTQQ010000002.1:1680532-1694615 GCA_026546715.1 Gallinago undulata | reverse complement strand
AGGCTGGATGGGGCTTGGAGCAACCTGGTCTGGTGGGAGGTGTCCCTGCCCAGGGCAGGGGGTTGGAACTCAATGGTGTTTGAGGTTTCTTCCAACTTTACCCATTCTATGATTCTATGAAAGGTGTTTATAAAAATGCTGAGATTGCATTTTTGTGCTGTTCCTGCTGTGGGAGAGTGTTGCAGCATCTACCTTCTCTGCCAGTTTAAAAAATAAGAAGTCCAGGCTGGAAACTTTAAATTTGTGGACAGCGTGCAGCCATTTCTCCTTTGCACTCACAGTGTTCTTTACACTTTACTCTGTAGTTTAAGTAACTTTTATTTCTTCCTTGATATTTACCCAAGTGTATTTCTAAAGAGCTTTCATTTTCCTAGACTAAATTATTCAAACCACTGTCATCTTTATAGGGTAGACTCTCCATCCTCCTGGTGATGGGAATAACCTTTCTGTCCACCTCACTCTAGCCCAGAGATGTTCTTTTTCATGTGTGCAGTGTTTCCCACCAGGTCTGGCTGGTGATCCACCAGCACACCCAGCTTGCCGAGGGCTTACTGCAGCTGCTGCTTCTTGACCGTTTTTTTTTTGCAAAGAAAAGAATATGTACCACCCATGTGTTTACAACAAGTAACTCGTCTTCAAGGTTTTAATTAAAATTGTCTCCCTTTTAATTGGAAACTTGTGCAAGAGTACCATTTTTATCTGTTCAGTGCCTGGTGATCAATGTGAAACTCAACAGGGCTGTGGGATTATTTGGTTTGCTCTTTGAGAAGTTGGGGGAGAGGGAAGACAGACCTCTTCAAAAAACCATCTGATAGTTGGGTAGTACTGCCATGGTTGACATTATATGAAATCATCTAATCTGTGAACTCTTCTCTATGCAATAAAACAACACTTTCCTTAATAAAATGTTTATTGGTGCCATGAGGGTAATCCCCAGCGAGATTCCTACTGCACCTCCTGTTTATTATTTTTCTCCCCTAGCTGTAGTTTTGGCTAGTGGTGTAATCTCTTCTTTTCATTGAAATTTACCTCATGAGAAATGCTATTGCTTCACCTGCTCGCATTTGCAATAAATCCTCTGCAAATCATTGAGCTTAAACTGCCCTGTTGAGCTTAAATCTGCCTTCTCTCTGAGACACTCTATCCAGATTTCAGTGCTGAACGTTGATTATAAACATACTGAATAACTGTTTTGATTATAGTCCTGGAAATCCGGATGTGTTGGGAAAAGCAATCCTGTGAGAGTGCTGCTAACACGTGATTGACTTGTAATTTTGATAATTTTCTTACTGAAGAACAGAACTAGAGGTTGGCCTGATCTGGGTGAACTTTTCATTGAGGCACCCAGCAAGGAGACAACGTCATGATGGAGACATAGGTGATGGGGAAAAAGCCTGTTCGGTTTTCAAAAAACTATCATGATTATTCTTTTGGTAAGGCACGTGCAATATTTAGAATTAAAATTTGTCCCTGCTTTGGGTTTCTTTTTGGTTGTGTGTTCAGTGGTGAGCAGCAGGACCATTTATGAGAACAAAGTCTCAGTTTTTGTGTGGGTGAGCTTTGTTGCCTGAACGAAGAGCGTGTTGAAGGGTCATTCACTTACCCAAATCTGAAGCAGCTAGAAAATTACAACACATGCACCTGGAAGAGGGTGGAGTTGTGTCTGTTATGGTCCTGAGATCTTCATAGCATCGTGGGGAAAAAAAAAATAAAAGCAGAAAAAATAATCCTTATTTCATGTAGATGCTGAAACATTGCTTACCTCCCCACTCAGAATCCTCCTAGGAAACTACAATGAAATAAAAGGCATAGTTTTTCAGGTGATCTGTTTGCTCTGTCAATGCCTTCAAAACAAAAAGCTTTAAAACTATCAACAGAAAATATTCATTTTTTATGTATCAAACTAGAGCATAGAAGAATAAAACAACTACGTGCTGAGAATTTGTTCATTAAATAGTTTTGTTTAGACTGCTTAGTGTAGCAAACTGCGTGGGTTTGTGAGGCTGTGCAAGCAGCATCACTGATGCAAGGAAGGAGAGGAGGCAGCGAGCTCCCTGTCCAGACCTTCAGAGCAAGGCTGGCCTGTTTGCCTTTTTTTTTTTTTTTTTTAAAGAAAAAAAAATAATTAGAGTGTGACTGTATTGGCATTAGTGTTAATTCAGGTGTCGTTCTGGCTCTTCATAAATATTAACAGCCTTGAGGAATGGTGTGCTTGGCGTTTAGAAGTTGGGTCTTGCAAGTTGAACTCATCAGCTGAATAGCAAAGCTGTTCCTGGAAGAAATTACAATGCCCTGGAGAAGTCCTTCAGAGGCTTCACCTAAACGGAGATCCCAATAAATGCTCCGCTGTTTTGATCTTCCTTTACAGGTCTGGTCTGTGCTGGGGTAATTATAGCCAGTAATTAGCTGCGGCACAATTCTTTTGAAGTCAATATATGTGTAATTTTTACTGTAAGCTGGAAAATAGCATTTTACTTCAGCTTGCTCTTGTGTTTCATTTACAGATGATTTTCTGTTGGGATTTTTCTGTAAAGTGTTCAGACCTCTTAAAAAAAAATAAAATACAGTGATGCTTCAGCATTTCTTTCCGTGGCTAGAAACTAATTAGCAGCCATCATTTCTTACCAATGGTGTGTAGCCATCCACGTGGCCAGGGCCGTGTCAGGAGGATCAGAGGGGCTTCTAAATGTCTTTTAAATTGTGGGCTGCAATCTCATATTCAGTTCTCTGTGGTGAAATGGGAAGGAGAATGGTTGTCTTTTCCCGTGCTGTTTCAGTGGTACTGGGAGGCTCTTTGAAAATGAGAAGTGCTTCTTATTTAACTTGTATTTCTGCGTGCTTTAAAGAGGTAATATTTTTCTTCTATTTAAAGTAGAAAATCAAATTGTTCACAAAGTACAGTCATCGCATAGTATACATGCTTTGATATATTTTAAGACTACATCTATGCCTTTGCTAGCTCCGCATGTACTGCTTTATGTCTTTGAACCTATCTTTTGAGTAAACCAACCAAATCTTACTTATTTTCTTTCATTATTCTGCTCTGCTTCCATTGATGACTCTTAACTTTTGACTCCAGACTGGCAATATGAGGGTAAGATGGCAACATGTAACTTCCTGAACATTGCTCGTCTGTTTTTAATTTTTATTTTCCTTAGAACATTATTAAAATTCTGTTTGCTCTCTTTAATTAGACCCTTTTGTTGCAATTAAATGCAAATTATGTTTGTTTCTGTTGTGAAGCTTTAATTACGATTTATAGCTATTAATCATTCCTTTGTTATTTCTTTGGGTTAAATTGCAATCGTATGCTCTCTGTCCTGAAGGACTTCTGCTTCACTGAGATCCCTGGTGGTGTCTCTAGAGCAAGACAGGACCAGGTTCTTAGGTGTAGCCATCCAGTTGTGTTGTGGTGGTCCGTCACGATGATTGAGTGTGTGTGTGTGCTCATGCCGTGGGAAGGAAGGCTTGTGGAAGAGAGAACAGAAGAAACCACATTCAGCTTTTGCTGAAAAGTGTTTCTTTTAAATATGGATCAGCATCTGAGGTGTTAAATCCTTTGTCATCAAATTTCCCCGTGCTTTATAAGGTTTATCTCAGGAGGGGGTCAGCAAACAGCTCAGATTTTGATCCTCCATGAGTGTAGCTTAGTGAACAGTTGTAGCTCATACATATATTGTATTTAAGTGAATACTTGTCTTCAGCGTACTGATTATGCTGACTTGTTTTTAAAACAACAACAAACCCCCCAAGATCTTTCTTCTGGAATTAGAAATAACTTCTCTTTTCATCTTTATAGATTGCAAGTTGGCCAGAACAGGTCCTCCAGCCACAATAGTTCCTATTGATGAAGAAAGTCGGAACGGTGAGTGCTCCCCGCTGCGCGCCCCCGCTGTGGTTACCCCGTCTTGGCTGATCAGGGTGTCGAGGCAAACGTGGGGTGGCCGTGTCCAGCTCGACAGCGAGGACCCGTCTCTGAAAACCTGTTAAATAACAGGGAGTGCGGGTAGAAAGGGGACAATGACCCAACATGCTGAGACCTGGAATTTCTTCCAGAAAATTCTACCTCTTGATGACTTTGGTCTTTGACTCCAGACGGCACTTAGGAATATGCATTTGGTTTTAACAAGTATTTAGACCACAATTTTTTTAATACAAAGGTAGTTAACTCCCTTGGTGCTAGTATGCCAACCTATTTTTTAGGTCTAATTTCTTATTTCATTATGACGTTACCAAAGGCCGTCATGACCTTCTGGCCAGCCTTGGGTTTTGATGGGGCTTATGTAAAGCTGAAACCTCCTTTCTGTGAAGTTTGACAGGAGTGGTAACTGCTATCTCCTGGGTTTCACATGCAGCTTTTAGAAAGTTCCTTGTTGTTTCACTCAAAAGTTCAATAATGTGAGTTGATGCACACCTGAAATGGCAGAACTTGCTTGCTCTTAGTTATGGAATATTAATAAGAAAATGATTGTCTTTTTTAAAATTTTTCTCCTTTCAAACCATACAGTTCTCTAACTGTTGATCTATAGTCTCAGCATTGCATTTGTGCAGCATGCTGTAATGTGCTGGAGTGCTTTAACCCTGTTAGAGTCAACACCTTGCACAGGTGGCTGTTGCTCCTGATATTAAGTTACTAATCTTTCCTGATTCTTATTTTGTGATAATATTATTTTTTTCCAATCTTGTAAACTAGGCACAGTTGTGTGCTGCGTATCGTTATGATTGGTCAACTATGGGTGCTTGAAATGGTGAAAAAAGCCCAGGTCATGCTGGTGTAACATCTCTTCTTTGGGAAACTGCTTGCTGTTGAGTTGCTCGAGGTCAGACAGGTCAACCTTGAGTTGCTTAAGATCAGTCAGACAGGCGATAGGAGAAGAAATGGCCTCAAGTTGCCCCAGGGGAGGTTCAGATTGGAAATTAGGAAAACTGGTGAGAGGGAAAGGGTTGTGAAGCCTTGGCCTGGGCTGCCCAGGGAAGGGGTTGAGGCCCCATCCCTGGAGGGATTGAAAAGCCGGGTTGACCTAGTGCTCAGAGACATGGTTTAGTGATGGTTTTGGTCAGAGTGAGGTTGATGGTTGGACTGGATGATCTGGAAGGTCCCATTGCAACCCAGACAATTCTAGGGTTCTATTCTATGATTATGTAAGGGTGTGCAGGTTTTACTTGTAAGAGAACCAGCACCAGGGTGCCGAAGAACTCTTTCAGCTGGTACTGGGGTAGCTTTTAAAACCAGACTATTTACTTCTTTCTGTGCTGAATTTTCTTGCAATCGTGTCTGCTGAAACTAAAACCTGATGATTGGTCTCAGCAAAATGAAATCCCCCTGGCAATCGTGTCCATGTCCTGAACAGGATTTTCTGTTCTGTTTGTTTTGTTTTCTGTCATGCAGCATGAATGTCAGAGAAGTAACTTATAGAGTGCTATATTAATTTAAGTAGAAAGCTCTATCACATTTATATCATGGTTATATCAAGTGAGAAAAATGCCAAGTCTTTCTCTTCCCAACTGTTTAAATGGTGTGTGATCACAATATTTGACAGGTAACTTCAGTAGCAGAACTTCTACGTGTCATCTGTGCTCCAAAGTTATTAACATAGTCTTAAGTAGATAGTTATGTTAATACTATACTAACTATATATGTTAATACTATATCAGTTTGGTATATATGGTACCTAAATCGTTCAAGGGTCCAGAATCAATTTTGTGAGTGTTTTTTCTTTATTGCTTTTCAATGTGTGTACTATAGAAAGAATCTTGGCATTTGATGCTTATGAAATAATTGTATCTATAGCACCTTGTTGGGAAGACATCAAGTGTTCTTGGTTACACGTATTTAGTACTGGCATGTTTCATAGCACTTCATTCTGGAGTGCTAGCAGCACTCAAGTTACTTATCTGGACAGCGTGGTGGGAACAACAGCCAAAATTAAGGGTAGGTGCTGACCATACAGTCAGTTGAAGTATAAACAAAAATTCAGAGACATAAAGAGCATGCAGCTCTTGAATTGAATGACATAATAAACGTTATTTCTCAGCTTCCTAATGCTTGATTCAGTGTTTGCTAAAAATTAGAAAGTTAAAATTTCTGCTCAAACGTACCCAGTCTTGCAAGAACGATGGTTAAATTGAGTATGGTGTGAATTTCCTAAATGTGTTGCATGATGTGCCTGCAATGATTTAAATGATCTATTTTGCTATGAATTCTTATGAGCCATTAACTCCACATTAAAGAAGTCGAAGTGGATGTAGAAACTTGGAGCCGCGTTGTAGTTAGTGGGAGCGACACACCTCATCTGTAAGTCACAACATGTATTAAGTAAATGGGTCTCCTGGGAAGGCAGCTCTTGAGTTGAAATGTCCTTAAACCTTTTGCTGCCTTCGCTGAAGTGCTAAGTTCTATCCTCCCCACAGCCACATGTGACTGAAATTAATGAAGGTGAGATCTCAGTACGGTCTAGCGGGTCAACGGTTGAGTCGATGCTACTACTCATGTACTTCAGATTAAATAATTTGTTTTCCATGAGCCCTACTTAAAGTGAATGTAGGTATTTCAAAATAGAAAAACAGTTACAGCAAAGGGTAAGGAGCAGCTACCAGCAGATTTTGTTTTCCAGCTCTGTGTTTGCACCCTTCCGGATGTCCTCAGGCTCAGGGCAAATGCCTTGGTTTGCTACAATCACCTTTGGAGCCATACCTGAGGAGCGGTGTTGCTGGAACCCAATGTACACGAGCACCCCTGTGTGTGGATGTGCGCACACGTATCTGTATCGGGGAGTTACAAGACTGGCTGAGGAGGTGAAGCTTTGTCACTTGATGCTTCCTACATGAAACTCCACTCGTCTCTTTGGGGTTTATTTTTGGGGTTGTTTTTTTTTTTTGGCCACTTTTTTGTGGTCATTTCCATATGCTTACAGAATATAAGTAGTGTCTGCCTACGCCATTAATGCACCATTGGTAGTTATGCTCTTCTGATATGCCCACGTTTTGGTTCTAGGCAAGCCAGTGTTGTACCCTCCTTATGTATGTTATATACATAAGGAAATACATATATGGGTATATATATACGCTTAGATTTCCTTTCCACTCCAGCTACATCTTGAAATGACTAGTGACAGAAGAAGGTTGATGATGGGCTTTAATTTGATTTACAGAAGGAGCTCCCTTATGTTGAGTAGAAATGGTTTGGTTAGCAGAGCTGTAGATTTCCATCTTCCTGTGCGTTAAAAGGTGAATCCTTATAAAAGTTAAGGGGTTATAAATAAATAAGTCAAAACAGCTCTGCCACCCAAAAACCTTTGTAAAAATCTTGAGAAGGGAACAAAAAGGGGTTACAAAGAGTAATAAGGAAGGTCAGCTGAAGTAGTGTGCTGCGCTAAGCAAATGTTTGTTTGAAGAGCAGTTTTTGATATGTTGGGAGCTTTGATACAAGGATTGGACATTGGTGTGTTATAGAGCGTGCCGTCTGAACGTAAAAATCATGGATAGCGATGCCAGGATCAACAAGGTGAGTGTATTTACCCTGTGTGTGAATTCAGTAGAATAGTTTATAAAAACTTATTTGAAATCACTTGCCATTCAGTCTCAGATTCAGTGGTATATAGTTGTTACACAAGTGATAGTGAAGCTGTAGCGAGGGTTACGGGCACGGTACGCAGGTTACGTGTTATACAACATTCCCAGTGGCCAAACGAACTTTGTTCTGGAATTGCTGATAGATGGAGTTAAGCAATCTGCCTGCTTCTCTTCTACTATGTAGAAATGTGTCAGTAGATCAGTTAACTATGAAATCTAATCAGGTTATTTTAATTCCTTGCGCTGCCGAGCAGCTTCAGAGGTCTGTTGTTAATGTTGGGACTGTCTCTTCTAAGGTTGTAGAATTA
This sequence comes from Gallinago undulata, assembly GCA_026546715.1. Taxonomy (NCBI): domain Eukaryota; kingdom Metazoa; phylum Chordata; class Aves; order Charadriiformes; family Scolopacidae; genus Gallinago; species Gallinago undulata. The sequence goes on along the minus strand of JAOTQQ010000002.1, from coordinate 1,686,735 downwards.
AGATCCCAGAACAGTTAACACCTATGTATGATATTTTGTTTCATCCAGTGCATGTACTCATCAACTTCTGGTAACTGAATTAACAGAAAATCCTGCTTTTAGAAGTTTTTCTTTAGTTTCACTGGGCTGAATGTTGCTTCTCGGTGTACTGAGTTCACTCATTTCTAATTCACAAGAAGTCTGGAGACCAGCAAATCTCAAGGAATACAAATATTTCACAATATTTCATGTTTTCAGTCAGACACGCAGTTACCATGTCAGACCTTTAAATATCTGCTTGAGAGATCAGCATAGATGTTAGAATTTGACCGTTTCCCACCATTGGAGTAATATATTTATACTGAGTAATTTAGGTACAATAGTTTATGTTAGATTATAGTTGGATTCCTGTGAAGAATCCTAGAAGGATTTCTTAAGTTCCTGCATTTCCAAAATAATTGTTTTTTTCATTTTTCATTTGTTTAACTGAATGGGTGATGATACTTGAGATATTAACAGCAAGATTTATTTCTTCTGGATGTACAGGGGATTTTATAGGCAGAGAGTTATTTTCACCCGTGGATTTTTTTTTTTATTACTGAATCTGAGACTTGCTTTTAACTTGTTTTAGAAATTCAACAAATGAAATTAGTTCATTACCTCAGACTCCTTCATTACAATTGCACCCCAAGTTTTTGGGGGTCTTCCCAAAGAGCTGCCTGTCCTTTTTTTCTTAGGATGAGCATACAGAAGTGCTAAAAGGCTTTGAATCTTTAAAAAGGGTTTTTAATGGAAAGTAGAGTATTAGGAAATTACTTATGAAAGAGGCGAAATGGGAATCTGCTGGATATGGCTGATTAAAATAGAAATTGGAGCAGAAGGCAGGGGTTGGGGTGAGGGAGGGAGCAGCATTGCAGGCATCTCAGGACCTTGGGTGAGCTTGTGTGCAACGGGGGTGCACGGGCAGAGTAGCTGTGCCTCCGTGTCACCTGCAGCTTGGGTGATGCCCTTACGTGTTTTATGTCAGGAGAGCTACACAGGTAATAGAATATGGGCAAGTACTATGCAAATGTTAACAGATCTACCCTAGTGCGGAGAAGAATATGAATTGGTGTCTTGGAAATGCATTCATAACAAAAACTCCATAGTTATGAATATTTTATTTGTGTTCTTGGCTATCCTTGGTAAATCAGTAAATGTTGTTCTGCTTTTGACTTAATTTTTTGGGGGAGCTAGGTTTGTTTCTCCCCCCTCCCTTCCCATGATAGAGAGTGCTAATGAACAGCTGGACCATCTCCTTAAATTGCGTGACCTTTCTCTTCTCTCCGTACGTCTCTGTGACCCTCATTGGGGATGTTTGCTATTTGTGCAAACGCAGGTGAGTGGCTGTAGGTGGGTTTGGTATTACTTTTATATCTTTTTATCTTCCTGCTATCTTGGCAGCAATCTCTTGTCAGCCTTGTGTCCCGGGGAGGCAGAGGATATGCCATCACTCTGCAAATCCCCACTGATAACTCCCTGCAGTGGGGGATTAAATGGGAAATAGGACACAAATATGCAGAAACTCAGGCTGTGGGGTTTTTCCTGGTACTATCGGGGGAATTTCTTCGAAGTTTAGTTGTGTATAATGCAGGAGGAATGGACGTGATTACTGAAAGCACATTGACAATGTTCCTACAAATTTCTGTGCTGTACCAAACTGCTTCAATTTGTTTTTCAGGGGCAATTGATAGGGATTGAAGAAAATGTCTCTAGAGGTACAAAATCTGTAGCCTCTCTTCTGAGATGGGCTTAAGTGTGCTAATACATTTCCTATGGACTGTTGTCATGGCTTCCCAACAGCCATTACTTAATAAAATTTTCAGTGGCTAAGGGTGTGGGCTGGAATTGAACTAATGAGCCTTAAAGATTAAAGGTCCTGCTGTACATCTCCTGTGTGGATAACAGGCTGGTCCCAGTCTGCTTACCGCCTGACATTTTGACTAAGGGGCAAAATTGATTTAGTAAAATAGCGTTTTTCTGATTTGGGAAAGTTGCTGTGGTTGAACACAGGTGTATAGAGAACAGCATTTCTTAAGATTTTCAGGAAAAGGATGAATTAATGACTTGAAGGATGAGAAGGTGCTTCAGCATCTTAATTTCTTTAAGTACATCTTTCCTGCAGAAATAGTGTGTCATTTTGAAATTCCTTTATCTGAGAATCTTTTGGCTTAGAGGTTGAATTTTGAACATCAACTGAGGCTATATAACTGGTTTTAAATACCATTTAACTGTTTTTTTTAAACATTCAGAAGTTCACTTCAAGTCCACTCAAGGTGTTCAGATTATTGAAACCCAGTGTGTTTTTTTCAACAAATACTCAGATTTAATTGTGAGAAGCCTTGTGTTATTTTACATCCTGAGAGTTGCTGAGTCGTAATTAGTGGAACTAAATCCTGCAGCAATTAAGGTTGGCATTTGGCCTGAGCAGGGAGAGCAGGCAGGGATGAGATGTCAAACGTGCAAAGGAGTTTCAACTTGCTGGTGTCCTCTATGTTCCCCTAACCCTCTTTACCTCCGCACGGCGAATATACAAACTGAGATAAGTTAGAAGGCTGCCATGTCATGTATATCTAATTAAAAGCTCATGTTTATTTTATATACTGTAAAAACAGTGCCTGTCAATCTCCTGCTTTCCCCTTTTTGTTAGGAAAAGCAGCAGGGGGAAGACAGGGAGGCAATGCCCATCTCATGGTAGGGTAGCTATCCCAGAGACATCTCGGGTGGGAAGAAACTGTCTAAACCTGGTGAAATAGCTGTTTCTGTAGAAGGTTGCCAGGTTGGACCATCCAGGTTCTTGTGTCTATAGTCTCTTAAATCTTTATATCCTGCACGAGGGTCACTTCTATCCTGCAGCAGCTCTCTGTTTATGAGGAATGAGGCAAGTAAGTTGACACTCGATGGAGGGGCAAAACTTTATAAATAAGCTGAGCTGAAGACAGCCTTGTGAAGCCAGCACCTGAACAAGGCTTAAAGTTATTCTATGGGGATTAGCAGGAGGGAGGACTTGATTTTCTTTTAAGTTGTAAAGGTGCTAGTGTGTTGCATAGCAGTGTTAGAATTTTTAAAGGTATATATTCTTGTAAGTCATAGTTTACTGTCTTTATGAGCCTCTCAGTCTTTAATTTTAAAAGAATATATTTTCATTTATTGTTTCCTGTTGTTCAAAAATCAGATTTATGTAGCATTACAAAAGAAAACTAACCTTACTTTTACTAGTTCACGCAATTTTGAGAAAAGCAGCTCTCAAGTCTGGGATGTTTCTGTGGTTGTGGAAATGGAAAAGAGACCAAGCTGTAATGTACTGTAATTCTGTATTGATTTCTCTTAGTTACCCAATAAGAATGGTTTGTGGACTCTTTGCATTTCACTTTCACTAGGTGCACTATTCTTTTATAGCGGCTAACAATTCCGTTTCTGTAATGGATATAAATCCAATTATTAGCTTATGTGTTATCATTCACGTGAAATGTTTCCAGGGAGAAATTGCTTCCTTCCATTGCCAGGCTGAGTTATGCAGTTGTCTATATGCCCATGTGTCCGCGTATTTGTTTTTCTCACCTCTTTAGATGATCTCACAGCTGCCTAAATTATTTGTGAACATTTTTCATCACCTGTAGAAAGTATTCCTTTTCACATGTATCTTCAGCAAACTGGAATCTGGTTTCACAGAATCCCATGGGGTTGGAAGGGACCTCTGGAGATCATCTAGTCCAACCCCCTGCCAAAGCAGGTCCACCCACAGCAGGTTGCACAGGAACATGTCCAGGTGGGTTTGGAATGTCTCCAGAGAAGGAGACTCCACCACCTCCCTGGGCAGCCTCTGCCAGGGCTCTGACACCCTCACAGGAAAGAACTTCCTCCTTGTGTAGCTGACTTGATTTACTCTTCTGGCACAACTTTACTTCACACTAGAGGATTTTCTGAATGCTCTGGTCCAAGTTGTCTTCAAATTTCTCCATAATGGGGGAAAATTGGCTAACATGCCACAGCTTAATAGTGTACTTTTAGACTCTTCCTCTTTTTCTGTCACAAGTCCCCTACTTGGCTGCCAGAGATAGAAATCTCCTTTTGTATTCAGAGATACAGTCAATTAAGACTTCAGGATTATTTGGTCTTAATCAGCTGTCCCAAGAATCATTATCAAATGCAACAATAGAACTATTATCAGAGCATAACAAAGTTCTATTTCAAGAAAGGGCAAGTTGCCTGGAAGAGCGTAGCTGCTGTTCTTGTTGGGTAAGAAGCTTAGTGTCGAGCAGATAAAGGGTAAGTGTAAGAACTGGAAGCCAAAAATTCTCTTATATTCAGCTAATAAATGTCTTCAACGAGATGCAATATGGAATTTTATTTTTTTTAACTTGTGCTTTTCCTCTTGATGCTCATGTTAGAAGCTGCCTCATACGTGTTGGTTCTCGCCGTCTTAACTTTAAATCAAAATGTAAACTCGTGCAAGAAAGTATCAGTTTTTAGCCAAAAACTTGATATAGTTTATAAATTTACAAGATGGGAAAAGAAGCTTAAATTTATGGAAATTGTTTTTGTATCATTCAAGCCTGTTTGTTCATTTCTATTCTGAAGCTAGGAATTCCTAGGATTTTGGTATGAATGATTTCATTGAAAAGTCATGAAATAATTTGCTGTCTAATGCTATTTTTATACCACATTTATATTCACACTCACGTATTTTTCATGGAGGACAAATGTGTAAAGTCTGAAGAATCTGTAAAATAGATGAGCTTATTATTCCACTTTTATTCATGAGCACAGGCTTCAGCAGTAGCCAGTATTTTAGCAGAGTTTTTTTTAAAGATCTCTACAATTCTCCCTTTTCAGTAGTTTGTTTGTAGGGGTTTTTTTAATGATGTTTTTAAGAAAAATATTGAAGTGCCAAGTAGCAGGAGATAATTTGGGGTGGGAGTAGGGGAGAAGTCATCCTTTTAAAAATGGATTGATGTATTCTTCAAGATAGAAAATGTAGTTAGTAAGTGATAGAGTTGGAATTATTTAAAACGTTTTTATGCTGTCAGCCATCTAGAAAAACTATCCTGACCTGGTATTGGTGCTCTTTGGGAGAGGGAAACAGATTTCCCTGAATTACCTCCAGGGATGGGAGGTTTTTTCCCCCTTATTTTCATCATTAACTGTCTCATCTACCTCTGTACTGGTACGTAGCCATCCAAGTGATTTGTTTTCTGTTGCGCTGTCTGTGCGGATTTCAGGTCTCTCCCTTGTGCTGACAGTTTCCCACTGTCTCCGAATTAGTCTCCCACAGGCACTAATTCAACTGCAAACTACTGAGTTCTGTTCAGTAAATATTAAATAACTGTAGGAGTAATTAACACATCAGGCAAGACCACAGCCCTTCCCTGTTATTGATTTTAAAATGACAAAAATTGGGAATTTAACTCCATTTTGAGGTAGGTGTAATTTTTGTGAATAATGTGATTATGCTCTGTAATGCTGAAGACTTTTCAAATTGCATACGAGATTTACTTTTTTTAGTGGAAATTCTCCTCAGAGTGATTTAAAATTTTCTGAACAGCTCATCTTTGACAGCTTGAGTATTCAGAATAAATTATTCAAATTATGATACTCAGCCCATTTATATTCCCAGGTTGTCAGTTTACCTTTGCAAATGAAGAATCGCGTGTTTCAACGATTTATTTCTTTCATATAATTTTGAAACATTGAATGTCATTTTACTAGCAATATTCCTTGCCCGTCTTCTCCTTTACAGTTCCAGTGAAGCAGCGCAAGAATAAGAGTATTTAATATGTTTTAAGCCTGCTTAAAATAATTTTTCCTCTAGGGATTGGGAGGTGACTGTTGTGATCATTCCTCTGATAGAAATTGCCAGAACTGTTACGTTGTGCTTTTAAGGCTTCATTTTTGGAGTCCCTGTTTACTAACTATACTCTCAGGAGATGAACAGAGCACTCAATGTGTCTATTCCTTGCAAGCAAAGAGGGGGCACCAAGGAACTTTGAAAGAAACTTGTTTGGAAACCTTTGTTCACAGTTCATTCAAAACATAAGCAGAATTTCTTTCCATGGTATGGTTTGGAATACAGAATGCTGTTTTCCACAAACTATATGTTGAGCTGCACATAGAATCATAGAATGGTTAGAGTTGGAAGGGACCTTAAAGATCATCCAGTTCCAACCCCCTGCCCTGGGCAGGGA
>JAOTQQ010000002.1:1653624-1679179 GCA_026546715.1 Gallinago undulata | reverse complement strand
TGGGTGGCCCTGCTTTGGCAGGGGGTTGGACTAGATGATCTCCAGAGGTCCCTTCCAACCCCATAGCATTCTGTGATATAGAGTCCATAGGTATGGGTCAGCCTGTCTAGGCCACGAACCTGGGTGTGTTCTGAATCTCCCAGCTGTCCCTGTCCTTAGGGCAGTGTGAATAGAGTGAACATCACTGAGATCTTGCAGTGTTTGGAGCTCAGGTCTCCTTTTAATGCCACAGGCAAAGGTCTGGCAGTGATGCCGGAGCTAATGTTCCCTAAAGCCCTGGCTCTGCTGGTTCCTGTGCTCTTGAGCTGTCCCAGAATCGTCTCTTCTCACTGCTCAGGGTCTGTGGGGCATACTCAGCACCTCACACTAAATCCACCTCGTTGTCAGCTCTGTCCTGTGTATAAGGATAGCATCTTACTCATTTCTGTGTGCTTTTGAATTGCAATTTCTAAAACTAATCTAGTGTTAAGCCTAAGTTGATTTTTTATTTTTTTTTTATATCCGTGTGAACTAAGATGAAATTTGGGCTTGTCAGAAGCTGCAGCCAATGGCATCCTGGCCTGTCTCACGAACAGCGTGGGGAGGAGGACTTGGGAGGTGATGGTCCCCCTGTCCTGGGCGCTGGTGAGGCCCCACCTTGAGGGCTGGGTCCAGTTTTGGGCCCCTTCCCACAGCAAAGCCCTTGAGGGGCTGGAGCGGGTCCAGAGAAGGGCAATGGAGCTGGTGAGGGGTCTGGAGAACAAGTGTGATGAGGAGAGGCTGAGGGAGCTGGGGGTGTTGAGCCTGGAGAAAAGGAGGCTGCAGGGAGACCTTCTGGCTCTCTCCAACTCCCTGAAAGGAGGGTGTAGAGAGGTGGGGGTTGGCCTCTTCTCCCAAGGGAATCATGACAGGAGAAGAGGGAATGGTCTGAAGTTGGGGCAGGGGAGGTTCAGATGAGATCTGAGGAAGAATGACTTTGCTGAGAGGGTGGTCAGGCCCTGGACCAGCCTGCCCAGGGAGGTGGTGGAGTCCCCGTCCCTGGAGGGATTTAAGAAACGTGTAGACGTGGCACTTCAGGGCATGCTCTGGTGCCCAAGATTGTGGGGTTGTGTCTGTTTGTGGGGTGTTTTGATTTTTCTTTTTCTTTTTTTGTGGTTGGACTCTGTGATCTCGGAGGTCCCTTCCAACCATGAAGATTCTGTGATTCTATTATGTCGTCTGCTTGCTGACTCTGTCAATAAATATTTTCATTCCATAAGAAGCATTCACTTGATTGAGCTGAAATGATCCATGTGCTCAAATTCTCACAGTGGGTTGGGACATGTCACTGATTGAAAATCCTGGAGAAAACTGGTGACCAGAGGAAGCCCTTGAGAGTGTGTTCTGTTCTGAAGGCAGGGCCTTGCCTTTCTGTGAGCCTTGGCATCGTGTCTGTCGGTGATGCTCCTGTTTTACTGCATCCCATGAAGTGGCTCATGATGTGTAGTAAATGTGTTAGCTATTGTTAGGGTTTGTCTCAGCAGTGTGGTGGGGCTGAGCCGAGGTGACCCCAGCACAGGTGGGGCAGTGTCCTCACTGACCAGGATGCAGTCCCACAGGTCCAGGGCAGGGTAGGTGGTAACGGGGTCGATCAACAGCGACAGGCAGAGCATGGTGACAGAGCAGGTCCAGGTCCATGTGGGGAGTCTGGTTGGGAACAGCAGCGAGTGGGGCTGGAGAGGAGTACGCTTCTGGCAGAGAAACTTAGGGCATGACTCTGTGGTAGGACACGTTGGCCATACCATAGCGCAGATGGTAAATATTCTGTAACACTTTGAAATTACTACCGGTTAGAGGGTGTAATTCAGTATGGCACTCGTGTAAGTCATGATGATGCTGAAGTTGTCATCTTTCCTTAAATGTTTTGAAAGAAAGAAATTTAAGGCTTAATGAGTTCTTGTCAAGTGGTGAAGACGTTTAGAACACATTTTGGTGCTGTAATATTTTTGTGTATAGAGGACATCAGTCTTTGAGATTGTTAGGAGGCCAATAGCGAGTACTATATGGAGCTATAGAGACAGTATTTGTATAGGAACACCTGTGGAAAGAGTAAATTAGTAAAATGTCTGTTCTATCAAGTTTTACTTGTAAATTTTTCTTCTTTTCTGAATACAGCACTTATGTATATGAATACAGCTGAAGGTTTGTATTTTTTTTGTTGGTTTTTTTTTTAAATAGCCATCATATTTTAATTAGCATTATTCATAATTGTTCAAATATGTTTTTATTTAAGTTAATTTCCCCCTCTACCCCAGGTAATTTATTTGAATGAGAAGATGATCTGGCAGTAGAGAGCCGTAGTAAAAATTCTCCCTAATCTATGAAGATACTTATTTTGGTTGCATTTAATAAGTTTCTTAAAATATTGATTTGGACATTTGGTTTTAAATCTTGTTTCCATGGTAGTAAAGATAGGCAAGATACTTAGTGCCTCTTAAACTACTTTACTGTCAGTTATTTTTCGGAGACCTTTAGGAGCAAGGTGCTGTGAGCCTCGTGTGGCCTGGAGCAGCACAGGGCAGCAGGTAGATTTATGGTATGTTTTCTTTAATCTTAGCTTTGGGAATCTCTTGGACGTAGATGGTTTGGATGCATCCCAGAAGCGTGGAGAGCTAGCATTTTTCAGCAGAACATTTGTGGATAGGTATCTGAAAAGCTTTTCTGAAGGACTTGAGGTGTGTTAGGATTGTAAGCCTGCTTGGTCTTAGTGGTACTCGGGGGATCTGAGCCACTTCGGTTCTTTTCAAAGTCCAGTTAACACCAGGTGACGTGTTTAACAGTGTGATGGGATCCCAAGTTGGTCTCCTTCCTTCCTCTTCTCTGTTGAAAGAATTCCCCACTTTACCTTTGGTGCAAAACAAAGTGTTTTATTAAAATGCGCAAAACTCAACTAAAAATGACAGCTCACTAAGCAGAAGGGCTGTGGAGCTAAGGATGGGGAAGAAGAAAGTTTTGCAAGCAAGTGCTGTAGCCGTAAGTGCAGCGTCTGTCCTTTCCATCAGCGTTCAAGTTTGGCTGATGTCCCAGATTTGGGGGAAAAATTTGTGCCCAGGTCCTTCTTGAATGATTCAGAAAAGCTTTGAATTGTCTACAGGGCTTAAGGCCAGAGTGCCTGCAGCCCACCTTCTCCTGCTTCTCCTGAGGGCCCCAGTTTACACCGTTTCTTCTCGCCATCACCGCGTGGAAAGCTCAGCATGTTCTGTTTCTTTCAGCAAGGTGGACATGGTCTTCTCCACTTTCTGCCCAAACACCTCGGTGTGACCTGGAGGACAGTGCCCAGGTAGTACCTTTCCTGCCTCATTTACTCCTTAACCCGACAGAATATACAGAGATCTATAGAAATTCCACTGAGAAATTGGAGTTACTGTGTCTCCTTTAGGGGGTGCCTGAGGACCTTTGAAAGTTTGTACCCCAGAACCAAATTCCCATTTTTCTGAGAGGCTTTCTATAAACTAGATATGCTTTTAAAAATTTACCTGCTTCTAGGAAACCTCAACTGAATTTTCATTTAAAATAATGATAAAACCCCAGTACTTTGTCACACCTGGACAAGAACATATGGCTTTGCGTCTCACGTTCTTCAACACATGCCTGAAAGGACTTTTGATAGCATGAAAATGGACCAGGTGAGTAATGAGCTGTTCTTACTGCTTTCATAGGCATTGATACCTTTAGAAAAAGAAAAAAAAAAAAAGGTGGAAAAAAAAAAAGCTGGTGGTATCCCAGCTTCCTTTAATTACATTTTCTTTGCTTTGATCTTGAAAAAACATAACTGTGCAGCAACCTAGGGTGTATTTTTCTCCGTCATAGTCCTTGTGTTTTTAAGAGGGTTGCTCTGAAAACCAGTAATTGTAGCTTCATTCCAACTTCTGAAGTGCTAATCAGAGTTACACTTAAGTTACTGCTAGTTTGAAACAGCAGAGTGCTTCTAACAGTAAAATAATAAATGATGGATTTGCTTGGCTTAAACATAAATGACATATTTTGGTTTATTTGGTTAGTCTTATGTGAAAACTCCTGAAATCCTTTTAGATTTTCAAAGTCGGGTTAATCAAGCAAAATGTTATCCTCCACATCTGATCCATCCCCCCCCCCCCCTCCTATATTCCCTTACCATTTTTCGTCATTATTATGATATTCCACATTTTATCCTCTGGATGCAACTAGTTAGGAAAATACAACCTGTTTAAAATAAAGCATCAAGCTTTATTGGGTATCTGCTCAACCTTCTGGGTATCTGCTCTGAGTTTTTATACTATTAGCACATTCCTAGTGATAATTTTCTTCCTCCAATAACCCCATCCGTCCTTCCGTAGCTGTTTTAGGAGCAGTGGTCGACTGTGGGATCTGAGGGGATCTGATTTTCGTCACCGTGAGCTCCGAAATGGTTTTATGCTGCTTTTCATCACGAGCCTGTGCTGTTTTAAGACCCGACTTGATTCACTGTCCCTGGGGACACAGCTCTTTTTGCGTATAAAGCAGGTGTTTTATTATTATTTGTGGCAGCGGAGCGGAGGGGCCGTGGCTGCGGCGCTGAATGTGTTTGGAATAAAAACACCAAACTTCGATGGAGTATGAGGCTTGGCGGTCATAAATTTGGTTTTTTTCCTTTGCTTAATTATTTGATGCCAAGTTCTAAATCAGCCCAAACGTGTATTATTTCTTTTCAGAAGAATAATTATCCATGGCTGCTGCCAGGCATTAAGTTTTATTTTTCAGGATGGTTTATGAGACCAATGAAAAATCTGGCAAATATTGCTTCAGGAATGCGCTACCGAGCATTTGTGTTGGGGCTGTTATTTTGTCACTGTCATAATAAGGTGAAGTTTAAAAGAGCAATTCTGCAACAAATTATCTTGCACATAAAGAATTAATACTCTTTGAAAAGGGCATCCCGAGGAGACTGGCAGCTGGGAGAACCACCAAACTTTTCAGGCACGTCGGTGTGTTTTGATAGTTTTTCTTGTTTGTTCAGTTTTGGGGGTTTTGGTGGGTTTTTTGTTTGTTTGTTTGTTTTTAATTACTGATGCTATAACCATGCAGTCAAGCCTTTCAGCATTTCTCCCTGGAGTAGGAAGGGATGGGTGAGAGGCTGTGTCACGTCAGACACGGCAGCCCAGGACGCGGGCCGTGGGCTGGTCCTTCCCTTCTCCCATGGTCCCGGGTGGGTAACCCTCATCCCCTTGGTTCCTTCCTCCTCCTCGCATTTTCCCCTCTGTGCTCACTCTTGTTAATGCCTCTTGTTTCTCTTTTCTTTTACAAGCAAAAATCTTACTGGGTCCCTTTGGGGTGAATTATGCTGTCTCTCTGCAATCAACTCCTGAACGTCCTAATTTCTTTCTAAGGGTTGGATCCTGTAGGTTGCTCCCTATATCTGTCTGTCAAAGGTGACCACTTACCAATTTCAGTTTCCAGAATTAAGCCTCCTTATTCCATAGACCAGGAGCCCTGGAGATTTCAGTTCTGGCTTTGCTTTAATCTCCTCTTTATTCAGTTTACAGGAGATTGTTATTCAGCCCTTGCTCGGATTGCCGTTTTGCATTGTGTTGATGTAGCTCCTAGGGTTGTGGTTTTTGTTTTCTTTATCCCTCTTGATTATTCTGTGGTTAATTCTGTTGCTTTGAAGTGATGGAATTTGTAAAGAAGAAATTCAAAGATGAAAATTGCCTTTCTTAAGTTTAGTGGGTTTCATCTGATTTATTGATTCTTTGCCCCTCCTTAAAAAAAAAAATAATAATCAAACAAACCTTAAGTCAATTGACATCTATTTTCTTGACAACTTTATTTTTGCTCTTTCTGAGCTGTTAATTTTAATGTGTTCATTCAGCTGATTCTTTTTTATTTCTTTTACCAAAATGCTCTAATACAACACTTGTGTTTTATATTGCTTTGCTCTTCCCTGAAATTTTGCACTCAGCTTCAGAGGTCCTAATGGAGTGTATTAAAACATGAGAAATTTGGGGAAGTACAGCTAAAGTCCCATGTCCAAGAAAAGCATCTTTTGGTAGGTTGAGTACAATTGAGTGTCATATAGGTGGCAATTCTTCTGAAACTCAGGATTGCTGTGCTTTATTAAATATCTATCCAGATTTCTAAAAAATAACAATAGTTTATTCATTTTAAAATGCAGGTAAGGAAAAAAGAAACTGAACAGGTGTTAGTAGTCTGGTTTCTCTTTGCATTCCACTATCTTTCCTACTTTTAGATTATTTTTTTTTTCTTTATGGGTTTGTTGTTCTATGCAGCTTAGCCCAATGCTGTATTTATGCCACAATTCCCTTTTATTTTGTAGTGAAGCAGTTGGGTCTCTTTAGAGCATGAAAGTTGAGGTGTTGAGCTCGCACGGGGCACGCTGTATGGACTCTGGTGGTACCTGGGTTTCATGAGCATTTAAAGAGTGTTGGGCACCTAAACCAGGCAGACAGTTTATAGATAAAATCACCTTCAGGCTATGAAAAATCCTGGTAACCAAGGCTGCTCACCAGCTGGGTAGGTTTTCTGAGAAACGTCTTGATTTATGGAGCCAAAATATTTGCAAGTGTATGATCGTGTGAATGTGTAATTGATATAATTGTATTGACCATTTAAAGACTACAAAGATTGTGGAGACACACCTCTTCTCTCTAGAAAGGCTCACCCATGGGAGAGAAAACAGCCAGAAAGGGTTTTGTTGCTTTTCTGAGGGATTTCAGTGGCTACAGTGTTTTAAGAGATTAACATTTATTTTAATTTTTTTATGCTTAGTCTTACAGAGAATACTTATCATCCTTTTATCACCGGACCTCTTCTTGAGGATGAGGTTTGGAAACTTGTTTGGTAATATGGGCTCTTTACAGGATGTGAAACCTGTGTACGAGGTAGGAATTACCTCTCTGGTCCAGATTTCGCGCCCACCCCGAGCCCCAAGCCCTACCCTAAATCACTGCTGTTAGACTGAAAGCTAAAGCAAACACTGGGAAAAGCTATGAATTGCTGAAGCTGAAATTATTACGATTACTCCTGCTTTCTGAAGTTGGCCTGGTTTTGAGCAGGGGCTTGGACTAGATGGCCGCTGGCGATGCTTTCAGAATGTACTTATTCTATCATTCTGGGCATACACTAAAACCTGCCTTGTTAGCAAGCAGCATGGTTTGTTGGTAATGCAAATTTATCTGAATTGTTTGCGTCTTTTGGAGGCATAATGTTCTACAGTCTCTTATGTTGATCATTAAGGAAAAGACAAATAAATGAGATGGTGTGCTTGTTGTCTGATTGCTGTTTACTTTCCTTTTTCACCAAGAGCTGTAAGGAAGTCATATTCAGGTTTTCCTCCTCATTGTTGCCGATTTGTTAAGATTGAAATTGGTATGATACTGAGATGTATTAAACTTTAGCTTTTGTAAATATCTCTGAATGCAGCAGCTCCTGTTTTATCTAGGCTGTCTTGAAAATGTCTGCATCGATGCCTTAGACAAGTGTCTCATACGTGTCCCAGGGGACCTTTAGGATATTCTGTGCAGTAGCTTTGACTGTCACACACCTTGTGGCTGTTGAATTTCTCGGGATGTCCCCAGGATGTTACGCTCTGGATTGCAGAGGACAACTGGAAACAGTTCATCTGGGTCCTTCATTACAAATCAGTGTGAATAATTTCTTACTCCTGAGGTAGGCGAGAGCTGAAATACTGAATCAAAAAGAGAAAAAAAAGCCAGATAATTGCTGCTGAAATAATTCTCATTAAAGATCCTTGCAGTTCTAGGATGGATCTTCCATGGTGACACTGTGTGCAGCTCCATGCCCAGGGGAAGGGGGAGGTCTTCTGTACACACAATTAAGCACTTGCTTGGGGGGTGACAGAGTGTTTTGGGGTGGCCTGTCGGACTGTGTTCGACACTTAGGTTGGAATAAGAAAGGTGCTGTTGACTTTACATAGCATCTTGCACTGAATTAGCTACTGCTGATTTTTGTTTAACTCTCTCGACTTCTGATTTATAGCTCATTATTCTTAGCTAGACAGGAATTACAGCTTTAGAAAAGAAAATAGGAACAAAAGTTACGAAAAGAGGACTGCCATCACTCCCTTAGAAATGTAAAGGAATTTCAGTAACTGCCACCTTGTTGGCTGATGAGTTCTCTAGGTAATCCACAAAATTACCCACTGTATTTATTCTTAAATCACTTCGAACGTAACTGCTGTTTTCCCATTTAAAGCATGGTTGAGGATGGTTCTTTATTCAAGGCAATTCTGATCAACTGGAAGGTTTGCAAATGGTGGCTAACAGAGGCAAGATGGCTCTTTTAGCCCTAACTCAAAACCATTTTCCATGACATTTTATTCAAGTTCTTATTTATTCATTTAATGCCGCTCAGAAAAGCTTTGGGGAATTAGTTAAGAACCTGAGCCCTCTATATGCATATTTTTCTGCATATTTGGGATGTTGCTGTATTAATGCAGGACAGGCACACAAGATTCAGAATGATAAGTATCTGGGATCAGCAACCTCCAGGCAAAAACCACTATGAATTCAGGATGTTTTGTTTAATTTGAACAGGATAGTAAAGCAAATTATCAAAGGGGTGGGACAAGCAGAGTTCAGTGTCTGGGATGTTCTTTATCACAGTGGAGGAGAGCTGGTATTTGAAAGGGTTCAGGATTATAAATGTCAGTATAGGTCTTCAATTGAACTTAAATCCATAGGTCAATATTTAATCGCTTTGATTTTTAATTTTTTTTCCAGTTCAAATAAGGCTACATTAGGAAATAAGTAAGGTTTTATTTTATTAATGCAAAAAAAACTAAAAATGAACCAGGTAGCTAAATGAGATTCTTGAAAAAACACTTGGGATATGGATAGGAAATGGAGAAAGGGGTCAGTCAAAAGAAGGCTTTGATCAAGTCATCAGGAAGTGAGAACTATCAAAATCTAGTTGACTCAGACATCGACATATGTATTAAAAAGAAACCCATTTTCCAGCCAAGAGAAGAAGTATAAGTGGAGCGGGATGGCTGTGCTCTAGGGACAGAGTAAAGGTTAAAGATGGTCTTGGATATTGCCTCAACCCTAAATACGCACGTTGTCTGGGTTGTAATTAAGGAGGGCTGGGTTGAAATTGAGGGCAAGGGCAAGAATGCTGCTGAAAAGGTGTGGAA
Organism: Gallinago undulata; assembly: GCA_026546715.1. Lineage (NCBI taxonomy): Eukaryota > Metazoa > Chordata > Aves > Charadriiformes > Scolopacidae > Gallinago > Gallinago undulata. Next base: position 1,670,031 of record JAOTQQ010000002.1, on the reverse strand, counting down.
GGGAATGGAAGTGCCTGCTTTTAGGCTGAACAAAAATCAGCGAGCTCTCTGTCCTCAGAGGAGGAGGAGGAGCAGGAAGGAAAGCAGATAATTTTCATCCCACACTAGTGAAAAAGCTGATGCACGACATCATGGATGAGACACCGAGGATTTTAATAAATCTTTCAAGCTTGGTGATAATACAGGATTGGAAAATATCTTGGCATGTGTATTGGCTCAACAGTAACAAATATACTATTTTAAGGAACAGAAATTATTCAGGACCCAATTTCAATAGTGAATGAGGAAAACCATGAGCACGCCAGTAAATACAGACTAGGTAAAAGGAATATACCACTCCGTACCAGATGCGACATCGGACTGTGACTTTCTAGAAAATAAATTAGTTTTAAAAAAGTTGGCTTATGTGCAGAATTGTGGATGAGGCAGAAAATTGTTGCAGAATCAACAACCAGCACTGCTGTTGAAGGGAGAAGGGTGGGTTGGGGCCAGGCATTTTTAGTGATGCCATTCACGGCAGGAGAAACCCACGCATCGAGTCTGCGCTCCTCCTGAGTGTGAGACATAAAATCTACGGGTTTTATCTTTTCCAGAAGAAACCTGAAATTACTGATTGAAAGAGCATGTGGTTTCCATCACCTGTACGTGGGGCAGCATGGTGGGTGCCAGCTCACCCCTCCACTACTTTGCGTTTTAGGGTATCAAACAGCTTTATTAATAAGATGCACTCGTAAGTGTCAGAACTTACCCTTCCTTGGTCTTTTAATAGAACATTCTAATTCCAACCCTCGTGGCCTGAAATCATCTGTCTGCAACAGCTTTTAGGAGAACCTTGATGCTCCCAGTCAAGCCACTGCCACTCAGACTGCCCTGCTCCTCTCATTGAGGCTGCTTCACAGAAGAGCTCAGCTTTTTATCTCGAGTGGGTACCAGTTCCTTTAGCGAGCAGTGTATTCCTTTTTGTTAATGATGGTGAAAGAAGTCTCCTCCAATAACTGGGCAATCTCTGGAGCTCATAGCAGCAAGTGTGTATGGCCACAGCTGGAGCCTCCCTGGGTGGCAGGTGAATGTGCAGCACAGGGAGCTCTTCCCTGGAGGTATTGATGAGCTGGCTGGGATAATAACCAGCTGGGTCTGCTTGTCCACTCGGTGTCATGTTATGCTAAACAAGAAGATGATGACTTATCTCTTTGAGATTTACCCTCCTTATCTGTGTGAATCAGACTGCATAAGCTTCAGGCTCCATTTGCACCACTGTCCCTGTCTGGGACTGCTGGGGAGCCAGTTTCACGCTTTTGCAACGTGGTTTTACTTGATTCCAAATAGTTTTCCCTGCTCTGAGCTGAAACTTGCTTACCTCCAAAAGCATCCAGTTGTGCTCGTTACATATTTCTTCTCTGAATTGCATGGCAATGTCATTGGGTGGTGACAGGCACGCTTTCCAGCAATAAGCAAATAGATGTAAAGTTTTATCTCAACAGAGGAGCAATCAAAGGGAACAGATTTCTCCTCTGACAGTGCACTTTGCAGGATTTTTAAACAGTTTGTTAGATGGTTTATGCAATTTTAGTTTTTCTAGATGGAGTGGAAATACAATAATCTTAGCGATGTACTCAAGGAGCGGGGATAAACTGATTGATTGAATGGTCTGCAAGAAGTACAAAGTCGTCTACTCCAGATCTTGTCTTTCTCCAGTGGGGCTCTTGAATAGCTTAGACACTTCAGTGGAATGGACTGATACATGCATTTTTGCCATCATTGGTTTTGGGTGGTCTTCCAAATACCACGTAGTTGGGTTTTGCTGGGTAAGCCCCAGGTGTCAGACCTCCTGCATCTGTGTGTTGAGGGCAAGAAGCCTAACTCTGTTTCCAGAGTTTTTAGCAATTCATTTGAGGTAAAAATTGAAATATTTTGTCTCTTGGGGTTGGGATTGAATGGGTTTTTTCTTAACTGTATCTTGTCCGATAGTAAGAATTTGCCCACTGTGTGGGCAAGAAAAATATGTGACCAAACAGTTGATGTTTATGATGTGATGTTCTACAAGCTCACATGCTCCTACTTGAGCATCTTTTCTCTGGGAAAGAAAAAGAGTTTTGGTTTTCTTTTGTTTTCCAAATCAGAGATGTAGAAATCCATTTGTCAGCAGTTTTGGCTTTGCATACTTTAGCAAGGTAATTTTCTGTTTGGGTGTTTTTCTTGTCCTATTTAGAACATGTATTAAGACTGCTTTCACAATTTAAAGACTGTTTCTCAGTAGGACCTTCCACCCTCAGTAGGATGTTAGCACTCATAGATCTGAAGGGAAGAGTCATGGGAGCCATTAGACTCTTGTCCTTGTCTTGGTTTGTCCATGAAGGAACGCATTTTGCAGTTAATTTCTCCTACTTCTCATGTAAAACAAGGTCCTTACAGAAGGAACATCTTCTCTCTTTTCCACAACATTTAGCTAATGTTACATTGGATTTTCAGGAGACTGTAAACACAAAGATCTCTCTATTTTTCTGTGAACCCTCATATGCTGCAAAACCTGTCCACCCTGAGGTGCATTTTTTGCTCGGCAGCCCCAGGCTGTGTGTTCCAGCAGAGCTCATGGTCCTTCTGTGCCTGCTGGAAGGGAAGGGGTTGCCTGCTCCAGCCCTACCTTTGTGTTTGCCACAAGGTGCTCAAGGTCGACTGCCCTGGGTTATTAAAACCCTTTTGCTACAGCTCAAGCAACATCAGTATCCTCAGCTCGTCATGTATTAACGCGGTAAATTGGCAAAACGTACCACATGGAGTTTGTTTCGTGTTTTTATTAAGCATTAATGCTCCTGTTGAAGCATCACGAAGCAGTGTCGCTTTTGGAAGCGTGGTCCCTCAGTCAGCAGGGGCTCTGAGACGCCTCTCCAGGCTCTTAATCTCAGGGTTGAGAAACTATTTCTTCTTAAGATGTGTTGTCACCGTGTGTGCTCACTACCCCTGCCTCTCCCACAGTAACCACCCTTACACAACTTTCAGTTTATTGAGATGATGATTATTATTTTTCCCCCCGTTTGGAATATCATATGATACTAATTCGAACTACTTTCTGCTATTTATTTTTTTTTTTTTTTTTTACTAACAACATCTCATGGTAAACCATAGGATTTTGGCTAATGGCAAGCCCTGAAAAAGAGCACCTTTCCTTGACCAGACTCTGGAGAACACACTGTGTTCCGGTCCCTACAGACTACCGCTCGTTAGACCGTACGTGTTAAAGATCTGGAAGAGATATTTCTTGCCTGTTGTTGATAGCTCTCTCATGCATTATTCATCAAACACGAGGTGAAGACTTCAACCTTTTTATGATAATTGATAGCGGTTAAAATACAAGATGACAAACAGTTCCTGAGCCCCAGTAGATGCCAGCATGGGAAGCGTATTACTGGGACACATTCCTTGTAGTTGATTCGACATATATGCGCTTTATTGAGCCTCAGTTAGTCAGCATGGGAGGATAGAGAGGAAAAAGATGATAAAACTGTGTGTTAACAACATTGCATGGGGTTTTCCCTGCTTGTGTTTTATGGTACTTGTTCAAACTACACCAACTGTAGCTCTCTCGGTGTGGGATGATAAAGATTCCTTCTGTGGGTTTTACAACTTGCTTCCTTGAATTCCAAGATCTTTATCCAACAGTTTCTCTATATTGCCTGGGGATTTTAAGTAGTTCTAATATTAGGTACAATTACAATTACCTCATACTAATTAGCTGAATCCATTACAGTCAAAGGAGCAATTTTCTATAAATTTTAGCTGTTTTTAAACAGACGAGGGATTGTAGGTTCTTTGATTTTAGTATCAATTGTATTGAAAAAAGACAAACTTTGGAGGAGACTGAGGGAAAAACCCCTTTATACCCACGAACACAACATAAGCAAGCCCTTAACAGCAGTGGGGGTGTGACTTCCTAAGTTTAAGTTTCCATGGCCTCGTACCACCTAAGCTGGTCACGGAACTATGCAAATTAACGGGATGAAAGTTAAATGGATTCAGTACTAGTCAGCTGAGAGGTCTCGAAACACAACCAGGAGGAAATCACTGCATCAGCCATGTGGAAACACACACGTGGAGGTCGGAAACATCTCAGAAATGCAGAGCGTCCTGACCAGGGATGGTCTGTCCACCACCAAGATGCTGCAGAGCCCCTTAGGTACCTCTTTCCTTTTCAGATTAAAACAGTTGCAGATCTCAAGCCTACTGAGGGCAAATATCACGTAGGCTCACCTACTGCTGGAGATGTGATGCTGTCCCCGAGAGCTGATGCAGGCTGTGGAAACTCGGAGAAGAAGGGGAATGGCAGTGGATGTTACAGCCGAGTTTGGAATTGGTGCTGCCACGAGGGAACACGGGGTTTATAGTTTCTGTGGTCCATAACTCACAAAATGAAAATAATCTGAGTCCTTAAAAAGGAGTCAAAGACCAGATCAGTGACCAAATCAGAGAACCTTTGGTATTGTAAGATATGCTTTAAAACTCCCATCTTTTGATTTCAATCAGACTTGCTCTGCCTTAAGGCACCAAGCCAGAAACCGCTTTCACTGTGGGGAACAACAGTCCAGCAGGACTGGATTCTCACCATGGTAACATCTACTACACATTGTCTTTTAGAAATGAAATATTTAAATTTTCAAGCACTTTCTCAACAATGTGAATAGACTGTTCGTTAATTGAAATGTTGTTAGGTGACGACTGGAAAAATAAAAACTGCTGTGTGAGGATATTCACACACACCGAGAGAGAAGGTTACAGCAACTTTATAATCTATTCAGCCAGCTACAGCACTTTTTGATTTTCCAGTTCTCGGCCTCATCCTTGCACTCCTCTAACAGCGAGGTTTATATTTTGACTTGAGCTGGGAGAGCATTCTCCTTAGCTAATACCCTGACGTCTTTGATGGGATGAAGCAGGAAAGGGTGAGAGGCTTATCTCAACTCAGCTTTTTCTTTCTTCTGCTTTTCGGTGGGTTTAACCTGACAGCTAGCAGTCACGTACAAAAAAATTGCACCGACATCTAGAACTCAGAAAATACATGGAGCTATTCCACCGTTGTCACATTGCTCATCCTGCTTAGATGCTTATTAGATCCAATAGAAATGGTACAGGAAGTTTCAAGGCTGTGCCCAGCCACAGAAATCAGTACTGAAGGGAGAGTAAGGACGTGTTTTCAATGTATTTTAATGTTTACAAATCCAGCACACACAAGATACGAAATACCTGGCACGGAAGAAGACAAAAGAAGGTCTAGCAGCTAAAAGGAAGATAAAAAATACCAGCCTGGACTGCTCTGACTTCTGCATGAATTGTCTGCACCAAGACTACTCTTTACCAATGGATGACCAGATCTTTTGAACCCCATTTGCAGGTCCCAGAAGCAGCACTCACCTCTATCTTTTCTTGAACAAATGGATAATTATTCCATAAAAACACTTGAAAAAAAAACACAAAACAAAACAACAGCCCTTGGTTGTATGAAATTAAGTTATAAACTCCATTCTATGCCAACAAGCAGATTCCCTACTTCTTATTCCCCATTTCTGTATGATCCCAGGAACCAAATTCTTCCCACTTGAGCCCAAGGCCGGGGCAGATCTTCCCTTGGTGTCAGGGGAAGCACAGCTGCTCCTGGCTGTGAGCTCAAGTGAGGATCAACCCATCAGCTTTATAGCCATCTTTTTTCAGACCATTTCACTCTTCTAACCTGTAACTGGCACACAAAAATTATCTTTTAATCAGAGATATTCGCATCTGACAGCTACCAGGCACGTCTGCAGATATACAACTGAAAACTGACATAGATCTTACCCCAGATTATAAAGCAATAAAACAAAACCAAGGCAATAAAACAAAACCAGTGTTTTTCAGATTAAGGTATCTTTTTTTTTCTCCCCCAACTATGCCACACTCTGTTTCAATTCTAAAAAAAAAAATAAAATCCTAAATTTCAATGTACTGCCAGTTGGGTGAAAATGCCCTTGGAAGAAAGCAACTCCAATTTCCCATTTGTCTACAGAATAAAGAATTAATGAAAGGAAATCTCTTACACAATTTAAAAATAATGAGGCATCAATGTGTAGCTGCTTCAGCTCTATCAAACTAAACTACCAGAAGTTATTAAAGGCTTGCTTATGTTGTGCATTCACACAAATTTACAAGTCAAAATTAACACAGGTCAAATGTGTTTTACCTCGCCAGCAAAAGCACAGTGGTATCTTGAGGCCCACATATTGCCAAAAAGGGACAAGTTTCTTCAAATCTGCAGTTGCTCCCTTTTGGGGCACCACTTGAGATTGGTTATCAGTGGCTTCAGCCAGAGCAGATTCCCCCCCCCCCCCCCATTACTGCATTTCTATTTAAAGATTAAGTAAATTTTCAGGTTATGGTTATACAGGGATGTTTGGCATTTGAATATTGTGGCAGTCAGCGTAAAGAATCTTATCACAGAATGCTATGGGGTTGGAAGGGAACTCTGGAGATCATCTAGTCCAACCCCCTGCCAAAGCAGGTCCACCCACAGCAGGTTGCACAGGAACGTGTCCAGGTGGGTTTGGAATGTCTCCAGAGAAGGAGACTCCACCACCTCCCTCATCTTCTGCCTGTGTGCCATTCTAAGTAACTTCACTTTGCCCTTGTAACAGCTCTTTGCGAACAGGACCGTAACTAAGATAGGAAGACCTTAGCAGCAGTTGGCCAACTGGTTTATAGAGGGTTGTGCTCTCCTCTCAAGTGAGGTGAAAACACAAGTCTGACATCAAAAGGGGTGCAAAGCCAAAGAAGACAAAGGCAGCTAAACAAGTGTGACAGTCCTGTCCTCTTTCTGGTCATCCCTTGTCAGCGAGAGATACAGCTGAATTAGAAATGACTAAAGGAGATTGTTAGAAGTGTGGGGAAAAAAAATCAATCGCATTGTGTATTAAAACTTCAGATTCTTGAAACACAAGAGAAGATGATACGTCGATGGTATGTGAAAGGTAAATAAATAGGTGTTGTGTGCCACGGGCACCACTGTCCGTACGAATGATGTCTTCACTGAAGAAGCAGCTGAGGCTCCAGTGCAGATATCTGGATTGTTGCTGCCGGAATAAATCAAAGTGAGATGCATCTCCGTTCCCTTTAAACTGCGGATGTGACTCAGAGGAAGGGGTACTTGGGGCTGCCCAGTTGGTAGGAGGAAAACGTAGCTGGGATCATCATCGTTCTCGTGTGGTAAGGCCTTGCTTCATCTCCCTTATTGATGCAGACTACTAACTGCAAGTAGTCATCTGCAGAGATGGTACAGTTGATGGGAAGGAGAGAGAACCAAAAAGCCCCAGTGTCTGATGCCAGGGGCTGTCTGCCAGGGTATCCTGGCTCCACGAGTGGGAGAGCCCAGTTCTGCCCAGAGGAAGCATGGAGAGCAGCCCATAGCTGTGTGACGGGTAGAACTTCCAACAGTGTTGCACGTGAAGGGCTTCTAGAGAGTACATAATGGCAAAATGTTTGAGGTTTTCTTCCCCTTTCCTAATGGTTTCTGTTGTTTCAGTGGTTTGTTGGGTTTTTTCATTTGACCCCTGTTAAATGCTGGACTGGTGCTTTCATAGAATCTGAGTGCAATTCCAAGGTCTAATGCCTGAGTGGAAATGGCTCACGTGGAGCCCAGCATATTTGTATAAAGCTAAAGTTCCCCACCCCAATATGTGTGCGTCTGTATTTCTGTTCTCTACAGAAGACTCTTCTCCCTTTCCTTTTGTTACTTTGGAAGCATCATTCCTCATTGGAATATCATCAGCCTCAGATTTCTTGCAAGGTTGGCAATAGATTTTCATCTCACCCAAGAGAGGAGCCTTCAAAATGCCATACCTTCTAGTACTGAAAGTCTTGGTGATCCTGATGTTAATCACCCACTTTGAAAATCTTCCATGTAGTATATTAAGTCCAAGAAAGAGGACTCGGACTGAAATGTGAAGCGAAGACATAAATACAGAATAGGACATTTTCCAACTTAATTCAGGAGCTGTATTTTGAAATCTGTAGTTGACAGATCATCAGTAGAAAATGTATCAATCTGTTAGCAGGCTGGTATTAAATTCCTGCTGTGCCAAGTGCGTCTTTTTGCCCTCTTTTGAAAAACTCTTCTTCCTCTTTGACTTGCTTGCAATTGAAGGCCAAGAGACCTTTGGTATTGTCTCCTGCTTGCAAGGACAAAGTTAATTTCCAGCTGTTCATAATTCACTTTCTCCGTATTAATCTCTATCAATCAAATTTAATAACTTCCTTTATGAGAAATATTTATGCCTAGTCGGAACGCGCCCAGTTAAAATTGATTGCATCTTACTTGGATCCAGTATGAAATATTTTGTTCTTGGTTGGAGCACAGAAGTGTTAAGAGGAGAGAAGATAGAGAATGTTCTCTGGAGCAGTATTTAAGCGTCATTTAAAATTGTGGCTGTGAGAAAAAGAGCTTTGGAGTTGCTGTCTGTACCGCTTAGGGCAGTGCCCAAACTCCTTCCCTAAGTGCTAGTACTTAGCCAGCAGTATTACAGCATTGGAAGGTGAAGGGGCATCCAGAGCTCAGTCCTCACGCCGTGTGGAATAATGCCTACCATTTAATGTTGTTCTAAAAGCTAGATCCATTTCATGATTAGTTTTTGATTTACAAGCTTCTTTGCTAACCCCCCGTTGTTAGAGAAAATGGAGCGTGTTGGTGGCGGCACAGAGGATTTAGGTTCAAGTCTGAGAGAGCTACCCTGGTGTGACCTACCCATCATTACTGCCCGAGTGAGAACTAGGAATTATTTTCTTTGAAGCCGTGATGCATTGTCCAAGGTTTGTCTGGCAAATACTCTTCCAGCAAATTGAGAAGCGCGTTATTATCGTTGGGCGCAGGGCGAAGCGGAACGAGCCATTACCTTCCCAATCTTCAAAATTGCTGTCAAAATGAACTCTTGAAAAATCAGCGAGGAGGCTGCTGTGGGAAGAGCCACGTTGCCAAAGTACAGTCAGCGATAAAACGTGGACTTTGTAGCATGGAATTAGAAAAGAAAGAAGGGGAGAGTTGTGAGTACTCCTCACTTTGTGTACCCTGTCTGAGCTCTCTGATGCAAGTACCACCCTAATAAAAGGGGACGGGGAGCCTGAAATAGCAGGAGTAGCCAGCATGTATTACGTGGTGGGTTGAGATTCCATGAAGACTAAACAGGGTATGTCTTCTTGTAAGTTTATATTCATGAATAAAACAAGATAAGTAACCAGGAGTTAAATAACATGCTGAGCAGTGCCTCCAGGTTTTCATGAAGTTTCATGGCTCTTTGTAATAGTTGCCACTTAAGATGGATTTTGTTTAAGCCAAAATGCCAGTTAAAGTTACGAGTCTGGAGAGAACTTGAGGAATGAAGGGTTTTGACAAATGACCAGTTTGAGGGAATTTATCTTCTGTGGAGGAAAGCATTCCTCCTGGAGGAAAGCATCAGCTTTCTTCTACAGGTGTATGGTAGAATTTGATCAACTTCAGATAGAAAACAATGAAGCCTTGGGAAGTATCTGATTAGACCAGCCAAATTACCAGATCAGGACCAAATATGCAGATTTTTTCTACTAATGCTTGAAGTCTTGAAAACTATAGCAGCATAATGGAATGGGTGTACTTTGGACATCTGAAATTACTGTTGTAACATCAGAAACTTGCCGGAAGGTAGAGAATTGATGGGATTCTTACAGTAAGAGCAAAGGAGATGAGAGAAACAAGGTGGGATGTTTCCAGTGAAGCCCTAAATAAAGCACAGGTTTATAAAAGGGAAATAAGAGAACAAAGACCTCCATGACTGGAAAGGAAAAGTTGAATATTTGTGCCCTGCTCGCCAACTGGGCGACCTGGGAGCTCAGTAAGTGGGGGCAGGCTGTGGCTGGCACACACCAAGGTGGGGAATGGCAGTGGGACAAGTGAAGCCGTGGGCACTGGGACAGCCTGTGTCCTGCAGCAACGAGATGGAGAAGCCATCCCCAATCCCCGTGGCCTCCCACGCCGGGCACGCTGCCCCGTTCTGGTGGTACCTGTCAATATGCTGCATTTTAGTAGTGACTTCAATGAACTTACTGGTATCCTTTTAGAAGCAACTAGTCATTTAGGTATGTAAAGTGAAAAATGGTAGGAAAAGCTCTGTTTTTTCCTAGCAGGAGAGCTGGGAGTTACTGTGGTATGCAGTTACTACATTGCCTGATTACACGGGGAAAGCGTTTCTGTAGCACCCCATCAAACTGTGACAGAATCACAGAATCTTCATGGTTGGAAGGGACCTTTGAGATCATTGAGTCCAACCACAAAAAAAACCAAACCAAACCACAGAAACAACAAAAAACCCCACCCCACAAACAGACACAACCACACTATCTCAGGCACTAGAGCATGCCCTGAAGTGCCACGTCTACATGTTTCTTAAACACCTTCAGGGATGGTGACACCACCACCTCCGTGGGCAAGCTGGTCCAGGGCCTGACCCTCTCAGCAAAATCATTCTTTCTGAGATCTCATCTAAACCTCCCCTGCCCCAACTTCAGACCATTCTCTCTTCTCCTGTCATGATTCCCTTGGGAGAAGAGGCCAGCCCCCAACTCTCTCCACCCTCCTTTCAGGGAGCTGTAGATGGCAAGGAGGTCTCCCCTCAGCCTCCTCTTCTCCAAACTAAACATGCCCAGGTGCCACAAAGGGTTCGAAATGTGAGCAAACACAAAAAAGGACTGGGATTCATGGAAGATTGTATATCCAGGACCTTTTTAAGATCCCTGCAGTATGATGGCCCAGCTACGCTTGATGGCTCTGGATTTTTCTAAACAGATGATTACCTTGAAAGTAGAGCAAAGAGTTTCCCTTTGCACCCAGTAAACCAGTCAGATGCTTTCCTACTATTCACTACCAACTGCTGTTGAAGAAAGGCTGCTGGGACACACGTTTGACCTGGTCGTAACCTGCATGTGTGGAGGAGCTCAGGAGCTGGTGAGAGGTCCGTGGGTCTGACTTTGCCCTGGGGTGGCTATGGGACCTCGCTGTAAGAAGGGAGAGCTTTGAGGTCGTTAAGAGCTGGCTGCTCGGTTAGAGCTGTTGAACAGATCAACAAAAACAACCCTGCAGCCCCCTTAGACTTGGAGAAGAAAGGAAGCAGGAATAAATAAAGAGCACACTCAGCTAGAAAAATAAATCTTTTTTTTTCTTTTTTTTTAATTTATTTGACACTACTGGGATGGAGATTTTAGATTTTCAATAGGGAACGTGAATGCAAACTCTCAGAGGATGAAAATATACTAAAATAAGGCCATGAGTAGGAGCAGTTGTGGTGCATCAATGTATGTATGTTAAATTTCTGCTGGAAATGAGTGGGGTACGTCACAGAAAATTTCTAGCAATAAAATAAAGCCAAATAATTATAGCTGCCATAGCCAGGACTGGGGATTAGTTCAAGATAAATGTATAAATCTAGTGTGATTGTGCTCCAGAGGCACCTGCTGGTCACTTCTTTACACTCTGCTAAAATTCACACTTCTGGCAAACTTCCTTTTTCCCTTCTCCTTCAGCTGGTAATGTTGAATAAAAACAGCCACCCTTCTCTCTTAATGCAAAATGTGGTTAACTGCCACAGGTGGGTAATTAATTCTGAGCTCTAAATAGACAATGAGCAGCTGGCTATATGTTAAACATATAAAATATGTAAGTATATACAGCATATTTTATCTTCCCAAAGGGTATGTGGTTGAAATCATTAGCTTAACCACTGTGGTGAAATAATATAATTTATATGAAGTTGCTGTTTTTTTTACTGTCTCGGGGTTTTAGAATGGATAAAATAACAGCATTTATAGGGCATTGGTGCATTCACTAATAGAACAGAAAAGGTGCTCTATCCACCTTACATATTATTTCCAGACTGGCCACCCTGTTCTAGTGCTATCCAAGTCCTGAGATAATTCCTATCAGTATATATATATATATACATATATATATATATATAATATATACAGTATATATTTTTGCCTTTTGCAAGATGAGAACCCGTGCACCTGAACAAAAATAAGGTGGTGAGACCGGTGCGTTGCCTCACAGCTGTGAATTTGGGTTTTTCACTCTTTCCTCTGGACCCGTCTCACGCATCCACGTTACTCTGGGGCACAGCGTCATCAAGTTGGAGCTTTAACTCATAATAAAGAAGTGACCCAGCAGACAGTGGCGTGTGCCAAGTGAAGGCCCACACAGAAGGGTTATCTTCTTGTAATAAGCTTTCTGAATTTGAAACGTCTTAGCTGGAACGGCTAACAGGAACTTTTTGCTTCTCTGACTATAAAAAGCCCTTACTTCTTTTTAGTTCACTTCCATAACTTCTCTTTGAGGTAGGTATCTGATGATGATAGAGATGCTACTGAGCCTTTATGCTTGAATGGGTAGGGGCAGGGAAAGAAGATAACTGTAGTGTCTCTCCATGTTTTAAAAAAAATTAGTTGGTTTTTTTTTTTATTGTTCTATATCACAAGGCAAAGGGGGAAGTTTTTAGGTAATGAAGTTTTAGGTAAATGTACTTAGGGATAGAGAGAGCAGGCTGCAGGAAAAAATATATTTAAAATAGGTGAACCAGGTGCTTTGAGGAAATACTGTAAAAAGACACTAGTAAAGGGCATCAAAGCAGTTATCCCCTTGGAACTGTTCATTGTGTACTGAAAAATGTTGCTGAAAGAGTGGTCAGACCTCTAGAAGGGCAAGATCTGATTTGGACTGGTGAAAGCAGCTGACAAGCAGCAAGGGGCATCTGGCGAGCTGGGCACAGGTGCAGGAGTGAGGATGATGGTTTTTTCTTAATGCAAAAGTCTCAATTAGGAGAGACGAGCAGCTGGCTGGTACATTGCTCATCTACAAACTTAGGATCACAGTACGTCTCGGTTGGGTTGTTCCCGTAGGAAGATTGCTTCATCCTACGTAAGAGGAGCATGGATAACTGCATCTGTATGCCAGCCTGCTTCTGCCAGAGGATTTCAGGGCAAAAAGACCATCTTTGTAGGTTTACTATTGCAGTTTTGGTTTAGGTCAATTAAAGTGACTCCAAAGAAAGCCATCTGCCGAGAAAGCAGACTTATTTGTTCAATTGCTGATGGAATTGCTTGCTTTGAGTTGGACTGAGTCTTCCCTGAGAAGGCTGCTCCCTGCAATAGCATTTTCTTTTCATTTTTCCTACAGCTGAGCATGGAGCCAAATTGTCTCCAATTTATTGTGGAGCATTTTGGTGCATATTACACCAATTGCCAACATTGGAAATTCTGTAACTTGTGGATTGTCTCTGTCTTATTTAGCAGCTTCAATTAAACAGGCCAGTTAACTCCACGGCAAATAAGACAGAAGATTTCAAAATAGGCAGGATAAATTATTCCTATTGGAGATGATTCTAAGGTGTGGGTTTTTGTTTTTTTTTATTTTTACCTAAGCAAAAGACTTGGCGCTGCACAAAATGTCTGGGAGGAAAGTGTCCCCGGGGAGCCTGTGGCAGACAGCAGCAAAGGTCTCTTTGCAAGCCCTGCTGTCACAGACTGATGAATTGGCACCCCTGACACATAGCAGCGACGAGAAAACACCCCTTCAAAGTCGTTGAAACCACCTGGTGGGAGCTTGAATTGAACTATTTCTTGCCTTGGAAGAATGACTGGGTATAAGTGCTTTTGGTTGATTTGTTTGTCATCTAGGTTAGAATTTCCATCAATTTGTTGTGCTCCTCTGTGGAGGTTAAAAATTCTGACTTTCTCTGTAAGCAGGAAATAACACTTTGCTTTTCCTCTTCTGGCCAGTAGCAATTGATGCCTTTGGATCTAGGTGAGCAGACAAAAATTGCCTCCTTAAGAATTTTTGCTTTTGATGTTCTCTTCATGATTGCTTAGAGATTCCTTCTCACACCAAGCCGGGGGGAATTCCCCCAGATAGCAGAGCTGGCCACTCCAACAGGCTTCGGAGTGCTACCACCACCAAATCGCTGTCTTCCCTTTACTGTATCTTTCTTTTCATTCTTTCTAATAAATGGCCTGGGAGTCATTGGAATAGGTCTCTTTCAGCCTTAATTGCATGTGTCCAATTTTTATGGTATATGCCCCCATGAGGTAATATCATATCAGTGATTCTGTTCACCATCTAAATTAAAATATTCAGGCATACTCCTCCTTTCAGTTTAATCTAGCAGAGTTCTCAGATAATGCCATTGTCAGTAATAAGCTATATTATTACTTTCTATGCCATTCAGTCAAATCAAGTCACATAAATTTATTTGCATCGGTGTCAATTATTCTCGTCACATTCCTGCATGTGCTTTTCAGGTTGGTTGTAAGTCAAGCAAGTTCTTTGAGCTTTGCAGAGCTGCTGGAGAGCTTTTCTGCCAGACCTCCGGCCGGGGGATCCATTTTCTGCCCAATCCCCAAATGTCCATTAGGTAAACAGGTCTTCATGGCATGTTAAAAGTACTGCTCAACTACCAAGGTGGCTTCGTTATTTAAAAATTATTTGAAGTTTTCCCAAATATTTCATCCAGTGCACTGAAAAGTCTGCTTTGGTGTTTTGGGGAATTTCTTATCACATCCTATCACTCCCTCTTCTGAAAATCAGGTTGACTGTATTGTTCTAAATGACATCTTTACACAGCTCTTCCCAAGCTGGAGGAATGATTGCCTTCCATTACTAATAAAACATGTGGAAATGAAGGTGTTGATTTATCTTACATGGAATAAAATATGTTTTCAGACCCATTTGGAACATGACAGATATCTGTCACCAGCAGAATGAATGAATGTTTGAACTAAGACACATTTTTTATTTGCAGCTGCTACCGTTCCATTGCTCACTTGTGATCTGAACTGGAAATGCTGTCATTAAGTCTTCGTTAAAGGCTCACAGCTGAATTTTCTGGGGAGAGTTAAATGATTAGTTGGAATGTTGTGGTTTGGTTTCATTTGCACTTCCATTATAACAGTTTGCAGCCTTAAATTTGCATTAAAAATGCAGAGGTCAGTAGCTAAGTGTGGACTGTGATTATGGTAATTAATGATAGCCAGTGATGTGAGAAGATGAGGTGGAGTGCAGCAGGGCGTTTTGACCAAGAGGTCCCTGGCTGACAGCCGTGGTGGGAGCCCGTGAAGATGCCAGAAGCCATCAGGGCCCTGCTGCTGGGTACCTGTGTGTCCCAGCCAGGATTTGCACACCTCTTTTGGCAGGTCAGTGGTGCTCTCTGCCAAGAATCCCTCCAATCTAGCACGTCTTTAACCCCCAAATCCCATTGATTTGGCCATAACTAGGAACGGTGAAGATAATGGCTTAAAACACAAGAGATCCATAATATCAATGGAAGTGAACGTAAAGAAGGAAACTCTAAACTAGGATTAACAGCATTAGATGAACAGCAGCAAAGCTAGGAGTGACACAACCAAATAGCCTTTGTGCCTTCAGCATGGAGATAGAGGAGGCAAAGCTATTAGCCTGAGAAAATTTAGTGATGGTTTTTATCAGAGTGAGGTTGATGGTTGGACTAGATGATCTTAAAGGTCTCTCCCATCCCAGACAATTCTATATATAGAGGAGATGATTTCTTCTCCGGAGTTGTTCTCCAAGCTGCTGCCAGGTCCCAATTCAGCAGCTGATGCAGTAGAAAATGGGTTTTCCAGCCTGATTGATTCCGTAGGAAAGTAGCCCCTTGCTCTCTCCACACCTGCAGTGCCTGGACTAAAAGCTGAAGTGGAACCAGAACAGAATAGTGTGGCTGCTGACCTCCAGAGAGGACCTAAAGAGAAACATGCGTGGCAAATAGAGACCACATCCCAAAGCAGAAAAGTGGTAGGAACAGTTGTACTACTCACATTTTTCTCTTATTTTTTGGGGACCACTGAGTAGAAATACTTTTGGGATTGAAGCAAGATATGTCAAAGTAAAGGGTTTTTTAAAAGCTAAACAAGAGGGCTTGGAACAAAGTGAACATTTCTAGTTCTAGCTCTGCCTAATCCCTGAGGTCAGTTCTTAACTTCCTGTAATGGAATGGTTTTTTCTACAGCCGTATTCATCTGTGCAAAATACCAGTTAGTTCTGAAGTTAGTTCTATTTCATTGCAAGAATGTGTGGGAAATGATAATACCCTTTATAATAAAAAAGACAAAAAAAAAAAAAAAGCTTAAGGATTTGAGTGTCCACAAAGAATGCTTATAACATTTATTTGCCTTATAATCAGTTGTTATTCACAGAATTCACAGAATTGTGGTGGTTGGAAGGGACCTCAGAGATCATCGAGTCCAACCACAAAAAAAAAAAAAACAAAACAAAACAAAAAAAAAACAAACCACAAACCATCACCCACCCACACAGCAGCCCACGACAAACCAATAATCTTGGGCACTAGAGCATGCCCTGAA
>JAOTQQ010000002.1:1635611-1645687 GCA_026546715.1 Gallinago undulata | reverse complement strand
AGTGCTTAGAGACATGGTTTAGTGATGGTTTTGATCAGAGTGAGGTTGATGGTTGGACTAGATGATCCTAAAGGTCCTTTCTAACCTAGAGAATTCTATGGTTCTGTGATTCTCTCACCTGGGATGACCATTGCAGTCACCATGAGACCATTCCAAAGCAGTCTCTGAGGTGCATAAAAAGAGTAACATCGGCGAAATCAGTTGATCACTCCCAGGGCTTTGCAGGAGGATGTAGCCTCTGTCTGTGTAGACACGTGTGGCAGTTACCATACATTGAATTATAACATGCGAGTAATCCTAGATTACACATTCCATGTGAATTTATTGGAACATAGGAGCAGTGGGAGAGTTTTGGGTGCACAGAGAGCTTTTCCTCCTCTTGCACTTTTAAAAAAGTACGGCAGCACCCAAACCTCCAGGTCACGCTGTCCAGATGCAGGGTCACAGTCTGCACACGGGCTGGCAAACCACCACGTTATTGATTTAAAAAAGTTAGCCCTCCCCATCTGGTGGTCACCATCCCTGAGCTGCAGGAACCAGTGCTTTCCAATGCACGGGGTAATGCCCCCTGCCTAGGGCAGATATTTTGGTTTTTCGCTGCGGTTAAGATGGTTACTTGTGGTTAAGATGTGTTCATGTGCTTGGTGGAGCTGCTTTCTTGGCCTCTCCTTGAGGGAGCTTTGCCTTCCTCAGCTCCCGCGGTGCGACCTCTCATGTCCCCATGAGAAATAACTCCTCTGGTCTGTAAATTTTGGCCGGAGAAGCAATGGGAAATGTTTCTGGTTGTTGAAACTTCTTGTTAAAATTTAGCTTCTCTCTGGAATTGCTAAAATAGCTTTTTGCTGGTTTTATACTCCTCCTGCTTCTTTTTACTTAAGTCTAACGTACATCATTTGGTAATGGGGTTCTACATGGCGAATAAATCTTACGAAGAGTAATTAAAGGAGCTGGGACCGTTTAGTTTGAGGAAGAGGAGGCTGAGGGGAGACCTCGTCACTCTCCACCACCAGTTGAAAGGACATTGTAGAGAGGTTGGTGCTGGTCTCTTCTCACAGGTGATTAGTGATAGAATGAGAGGGAACGGCTTCAAGCTCCAACAACGTAGAGGAAACAATTCTTCACACTAAGAGTGGTCAGACTGGAACAGGCTGCCCAGGAAGGTGGTGGAGTCACCATCCTTGGATGTGGTTGAGAGTGGTTTAGATGTGGTGTTGGGGGGTATGGTGTAGGGGAGAACTTTGTAGAGTAGGGTGGATGGTCGGACTCGATGATCCCAAGGGTCTTTTCCAACCTGATTGATTCTATGATTCTATACATAGTACTGTGGCTCTTAAGGACATGTGTTGTTTACTTTTAAAAGTTTGTCTTTTAGAAAGTTGTGTTTATTCATCATCAGAAAGCTCAGATCCCTTCCCAACCCAAGGCACAGGTTGCTCCTCTGGTTAATGCGACAGCTGACTCATGTTATATGCAGTTACATGCACCAATAAAGTATCTTTCACGTAAAAGGTTTTGTAAAAGGAACGATTCTGGGAAGTTACCAGATGAGATCGCCCAGAAGTTCTACTCCACCATTACTACAGACATGGAGGAAAACTTACTGGAAGAAAAGCGGTAAGAAAACATGGAAGTTTTTGAATAGTTGTGAACTCTCGGCGTTTGGGAGCGAGTAGTGTGATGCTGTTCCCTCTTCTGTTGCTTCTTAATTCACTTGCGTGGGCCCGGTGGCTGAAAAGAAGCCTGAAAGCTTCTCCTGGAAATGCTATGCATTCAAATGGGGATTTTGCCTCCTAAGGCTTCTACTCGAATAAGTGAAAAAATATGTAAATAAGCTGAAAAGGCTGTCGGCTACTTTAGGGTATTCTCCCTGGAAAGTTTTAATGGTAGAAATATGGAGTAAAATGGTGTGGTTCAAACTTCTGTAGATTGTTGTGTCTTTTAAGCTACTGCAAAGAAGCAGTTAAAATCCCCTCAGCCCAAGTGGCTCCTGGCTCTAGTAGTCTCCAGGTTAATACAGAATTAAAGCAAAAACTGTGTATTCAAATTTTGATGGAAAAAATCTGAATCGCACTACATTTATTTTTATTTTATAAATAAGTCGACATTCTGAAAATTCCATTTTTAACTTCCATCACACGCATTGGAAACCACCACTGAAGCTTGAGTAGCCCCATGACCTTGAGCAGTTCTTTAATGAATGGTCCCAGTTAAGCTGGGTGAAGTTGATAGCTTCATGTGAGCCGAGTCCATCAGTAGAGCACATCAGCACTTTGGATGTGTATTGCCAAAAAAATTATGAAAAAAATAGTATTATCAGGTGTGGCTCTTTCATAACGGATTTTTTTGTGCGCTGGAAAAGACACCAGACCTTGCATCCCGAGGCAGGGTTTGCCCAGCATGATTGCTTCTCATCCAGGTGCAACGTACAGATCTGCTGCACGAGAGCCAGCAGTTGCATGGCTGATGCCTCCTCGGTGTGGGCCGGCCGTAGCAGAGGGATGAGAGGAATGGTTTGGGGACAGGTTTCACAGGAATGTCCTGGTGGCAGAGGAATGGTGAGATGCAGGAATCCTACCTTTAGCCTTCTAGTGGAAGGATTTTGTACGCTAATGGCTTCTTCTTGGTTTGCTGCTGGACTTGATATATGTGACCGTGTCCCAATTCTGTCTGATTTTCATTCCTGGAGAAACTCTGTGCTTGTGGTCATGGGATAATCCCAGTTTTGAGCCTGGAGATTTCCAGCTGCAGGCAGCATGGGGAAATGGACGATGTGCCACCGAGCTGGGGTCTGGCACGTGGGCAAAGGGAGCAGGTACCGGTGTGCTCGGAGAAGATGGCAGGCATCTTCCAATGCTACAGGTGCTCAGTTCCCAAGGCCTGTTCTGAACACGTGGGGATGGTGTTCTGCTCAGCAGCGTGCACGTGGGCAAACTTCCACAGGATGAAAAAAGGCACAGCCCTGTTGCAATTCAACATTTATTCCCGCTCTGAAAATGATAATCTACAACTAGTAAAGGTGCGAGAAGCTTCAAAAGGAGCAAGAGGTTTATTTCCAGGTGGCTTTGTTGTTAAACATTACTATCTTAAGACAATGCTCTTGTTTTATTAAGAAGCAAGCTGAGATGGTTAAACATTGCCAGTTCTCAGCAGTGTTATGGCAAGAAACTGGCCGAGGCTCAGGTCAGGTGGTACCAGCTGTGCGTGTATGAAATCCTTAGCATGTTTTTTCGTTTCAGTGATTTTTTTTCCTTCGTTACATGCCAAGGCTTTTTCTTTTCTTTTTAGGATTTGCTGCAACTGCTTGATAAAGGAAATGCCTAAGGTTTTCATTTCCATAGGGCGTGCAATAGAACAGCAAAATCTTAGTTAATCATAAGTCTGGTGTTTTATTCGAACTTGGCTTTTCTTTTTGTTAAGAGAGCTTTTGGATTACAAGCAAAATCAAATGCCATGAGCTCTCTAGCAGCCCCTTCCAAATGTTTCTTTCCAGTTCACTCAATGACTTTTGCTTTACGTGAAGACCTTTTCAGATGGCCTTTTAGTGAGTGTGATTTCCCTTTGAAGAAAGTGCAGGTTTAGCTGAGGAAAAAAAGTAATCAATCATCATTTGCAAGGTAAGTGACAAAGAGGTTTGCCTGATGCTCACGTTAAACCTGTAAGCTGGATATGTCCTCGCTGCTTTCCTGACACTTGAGTCAGGGAAGTCTGAAATAATTTACTATCTTTGGGGAATAGCGTGGCTTTTACAGGTTCAGATTCTTCCCCTGCTAAACATAATGTTTTAGTGGTATTAAGGACTTCGGCTTCTTTGTAACTCAAATCCTGTGTTTGGTTGCAAAGGCAACAAAAGAACTTAGAACTTGCTTTTGAATGTCCTCAAAAATGAGAAAAAAATTGCTTGCAGGCGAGATATAGTACCAAGTATTTCTGGTTTTCTATTGGTATATTTGCAAACACAACCCTGAGTTGGTACCATGACGTAGACTGCGTGTGCTTCAGTGTAATGAGAATAAAATAGTATGGATGGATGTTGGACCGGTATTTTTCTCAGCCTGTCCCTTGTAACCCATCACTCTTTCTGCTTGCTCTCTGAATTGCTTGATTCTGTATTCTGCTCCAAAACTTGTGTATAGCTCTTTGTCGTAACCATTCTCATAACTTTTTAAAAATTCTGATTCCTCGACATCAACTTGATTCATGGAAGTTTATGCACAACTGTAGGTTACAAGTGGTCTTTTAGATTTTGTAATAAAGTCCTCTTCTTATGCATTTTATTTCTGAAATAAAGCAATGCACTGGAAAGAAAAAATTTCTCTTTCCCCAGGAAGGAGAATGCCTTCTTCATAAAAGGGAAATGCTGGGCATTAATGCTTAGAAAGCTTGGGCTATTAAAAATAAAATAAAATACACCCTTCCTCCAAAACCAGACTATTACAGATGACTAAAGAGTGAATTTCCAAGGCAGAAGCTCCTCTTCCTCTATCCTGCTGTTGGTCCTTTGGGTTGTTCCTCCTTTGTTTGCCACTGCTGAGGCATCACAAGATATTCTTTCATTCTTTGAAAAATGACCTCTCCCACTTTTCTAAATAGACAGGGAGTTTTCCATTAAATTGTGGGGTTTCCTCTGTTATAAAGTCCAATGTGTGCTTGATCTGTAGTGCTCCGCTCCATTCCTCAGGGATTGGTTTTTCTCTCTGAAAATAGGACAGATATTGTAGCAAGAGTACAGTAAGATTAATTATTTTAAAAGACTTGTATCCAAATCTAGTTAAATGTTTAGGTCTGTGGTAGTTTTTTCTGCTTCGATGATGTTCGATGGTGGCTCATCCCTGCATTTCCCACCCGCTTGTCTTTTTACTCCCCTTTCTCGAGGCTTGGGTTGCAACGTCTGTGGCTTCCCAAAATCTGCAGAAACTAGAGCCAAACTCAGGCTAAAACTCAGTCACGTTGGGGCACGATTTTGGAAGAAATGGCTTTACTTGCTCTGCCTTTGTTAAGGAATGGAGCGCACCAAGAAAATCCAGGTTTGCTGGCAAGGCTCTATTTTTTTTTTCCCCAGGATACTTCCATGCAGAAAGTAGCAGGGGCAGATAGAGAGGATGGATAAACATCAGAAAGTTGTCCTTTTTTGCCTTCTTTATCGGGCAAAAACAGGTACGTGTGGTTGCAGTAGTGCACAGCAGATGGCTAGGAAATACTGAAAAAATTATGCAGATAGCCATAAGCAATGTTTAGGTAGGCCTTCTATAATTTTAATAATTCAACTTCAGAGCAGAATGTTAGAGGTTCCTGCTGCTCCTCAGAATGATATGCAAACAGGCCCCAGGATGGCTCCAAATTAAGGTGAAAACACTCAAGTCATTAATTCACACCTTCAATGGTCATTACCTGATCATGGTGTTCCCGCATAAACGCTTGATCTGTTCCATTATTTATAAGTCCTTGAGTGTTTAAAGTGTAAATTAGACCTTTCTAAATAGAGAACCAATAAACCCTGTTGTTGATTTGCTTGAGTAATGGCTGAAGGACTTGGAAAGCAAACAAGACTTACAAAACCAGGTTTTAATATCTGTTCGTGGTCTGACACGCTCTGAAATGTGCCCAAGAACTTCCTGAGGAAATGTGATGAATGGATAGCTGCCCCGCGCTCCGTCTCTGCGGCTTGCGTGCTCAGACACTCTTTTTGATAAAATAGTTTCCATTAGAATTTCACTGGTGAAAGCCAACCCCCAAGCACGTGCCTGCCTCCTTATTATCTATCTTGTTCGCCTGTAGTGAAAGTTGAAGTGCTACCCTGTTTGCACAATCCTAGAGATGTACTTTAGATTAATTTTGAAATACGCATTTCTATTTTTGGGAGGCAAACCCAGCCAAAGCTTGGCATTTCCTGAGTGACAAAAATGTGTATTTGCAAATAAGTAATTTTTTCGAGAATCAGAATGAGAATTAGCTATTTTTTGCATTTTCTGTAGAATGGAAATAGAAATATGCTTTCCTCTCAGAAGAATAGAAATGAAACAGAATGACCAGTCTCTCCAGTTCACGTGCGATACGTGCATGACGCAGCTGTTGCCCAGGTGTAGCAAATACTGGTCAAGGAGGGGGAATCAGAGGACCTTTGCTTCATGTGCATCTTCCAAGATCCTGAGGATCTCGGGAAAGGGATCCGTGAAACTCTAGGGAGGGAAGAGTAGGGAAAGAACCATGAAACGCTAATTGGTCCAACTTGGCATGGTTTCCCCCTACGTTGAGTTTTGGGGAATTGGCAGGAGGAACCTGGAGGCCTGAAGAGCCCTGGCTGCATCCCTTCAGTCTGGTCACCCTGCCCTGGAGTTCAGGACCCATTGTCACCTTGGGCATTCCCAAACTCCTGGGGGGAATTTTTGGGTCATTTCTGCCATTTGAGCTGGTCAGAGGTGACACTGCAGGTGTCAGCTCAGGCTTCCCTGTGTTCCTGGAGCGTGTAGGCACCGAGAGCCTGGTCTTGTTTTCCCAGCAACCAGGAAAGTGAAAAATGAGGCAGATCTCTGATCAAATCCTGTTTGTACTGCAGCAGCATTTGCCAAACCTAGATAGAGTTTTGGCAGATAGAGAACATTTTCAGGAACTTAAAAATAGCGTTATCAGAAAATTATCAGTTGAGGATCTCAAGGGGAAAACGTGAAGACTGCAAATATAAACTTTATCATGCATGGTCTGCAGTTGCCTTAAAAAAACCTCATGACAGTAGACACTTAGTTAATTCTGGAACACTATCTGTTTTCAGCAGAAATAGTTCTCAAAATTACGTTTCTTTCATCCTATGTGTACAAATTTCTGTCTCATTTAAGGACTGGTCATTGGGTACCACATAAGTGCTCCTGGTTTTAGTGTCTGATTTTAAAATCTGGCCCATTTGCAGTCGGTATGGCAGGCTGCAGGTGCAGTGTGGGCACCTTCAAAGAAAGAGACAGAACCAAATAACTTGAGGAAGAGAAAGCTCAAAGTTAAAGAAGGTGAATGTAAATTTAAAGGAAAGTACTTGGAATTTCGGGTTGAATGCGACGTCAAAGATTTGGGTTAGATGAACCAAAAAACGTGTCATGGAAGCCGGTGTACTTGCAGGCGAGGATGTCTGCTCAAGGGTTTGGAGAAGGAAGGGATGAGAGAGTGTTTTGCAGGTGATCATTCCATCCTCTGCAAAGCCCTGGGAAAATACAGTGTCTTTCTACTGAGTGTGGAGGCCACTGATGCCCTTTGCTTCACGAAGCTCATCTCCTCCCAGAAGGGTTGTCCAGGGAGGAACTGGGACTGGACTCTGAGGTCCTGAGACTTCCCAGGCACACGGCATAAAATCGGGACTCGGCTGTGTACCCGTGGTGACTTTGCCGTGTCTGGGATGCGTGAGTCTGTCTTAATTACAAGGAGCTTGACCATATTGCACAGACGTAGGAAATTAAATCTGAAATGGTTTGTGCTGGCAAATTGCTGTGTGTGTCCTGGACTTCTGCCAGCGTCTCCATAGTCACGCGGCTAAAATTGTTTTTATTTTGTCCTGGCTTGAGAAGTACTTGGCAAATGAAGAGTAAATATCCACCAGTTATTAATGTTTATTAATATAGTCTCAATAAAATAAAATGGGTCTGAAATAGACATGAGATTGGGTTTGGGGTAATGTATTTAAACGGGAAGGTCTGGATATCCCTGGGAACATGAGTCCTTTTAAATACCAATTGTTTTGTTTGCAGGTACCTAACTTAATGATCTGTGCACGAAACCAGATCATTTGTGTTCCCAGGAGCTCAGTTGTGGCTGGGAATATACAGGAACTTTGTTAACATACGTACTTTTTTCCCCCAAAGTACCAAAATAAAACCAGGAGTTTTAAACATGGGAAGGTGTAATAAGATTGCTCTCAGAAGTGAGAACTTTCAGTGCAAACCTAGTCTGTAGGATTAGGTACTGTGGCAAGAAACATCTGTTACTTTGGGTTAGCTTCTACCTTGTAAATCGTTGTAGAACATCACTCTTTCAGAACCTGAATGGTGTGAAGTTTCATGTTTCTGGACTCTTTTGTGCTCCAAGGTTCACCTTGGAGCACAAAAACCACATCTCCGAGTGTTTAGGAAGGCAAAGAAAAACTTTCCGATTGTGACTTCCATAAATTGGGCCAAATTCTGGAAGAAGTCCAATATGTAAATGGAAAAGGGCTGTCCTTAAGATGTTGTACAGTACCAGTTTGGGTCCCAGAATCACAGAATGCTATGGGGTTGGAAGGGACCTCTGGAGATCATCTAGTTCAACCCCCTGCCAGAGCAGGTCCACCTACAGCAGGTCCCACGGGAACGTGTCCAGGGGGGGTTGGAATGTCTCCAGAGAAGGAGACTCCACCACCTCTCTGGGCAGCCTCTTCAAGGGCCCTGACACCCTCACAGGAAAGAAGTTTCTCCTCATGTTTACGTGGAACATTCTGGTTTGGAGGTTGGGGTTTCTTTGGTTGCTTTCTTATCAATGCAGGAATCCTGCCCCTCGTGACACTTTCCTTCTTTAAAAAGACCTTGGCAAAGGAACTCTCCAAACTACTTCTCGTAATCCAGTTTACTTGGATCTCCCTCCTCCCTGGCTCCAGGTCTCCCTTGTCCACAGGATTGCTGGCTTTGCACGTAAGAAAGACATTTGAGGCATTTACAAACCACACAGGCTCTTCTTCAAAAGCTTTTAAAAGCTTACCATTGCATCCATTGAGAAGACATCAGTCATCTTTTGCTCAAAGGACTATTTCTAAATGGCCAGGGACGCATACGTTCAAAACATACCGACCGCTAAGGGAAGAGAAGGTAATTCTCTGACCTCTCTCCAAGTCGGCAGATACGGACATGCAGAGCAGCAAAAATTCCCCAAATCAGTGGAGGGGGGGTCAGAGTTGCTGGCTGGGGGGAAGCCAGAAGGACTTCATCCCAAGTCCAGAGGGTTTTAGCAGGTCCCCCAGCCCGCCTGCTCGACCTCCAGGTAGACTGCCATGTCTCTGGCAACCCCACAAAGGTAAAATATCTACTGAAATGAGACTCTGGAAGACCACAAATTGTGTGATTTTCTATTTTAGCAAATGGGACCAGAAATGGATCACTAAGGTTGACCTAAGATTCGCCATTATCTATACAAAAAGCTGCCAATTCTTGAAAAAAAATACTCCCAGATCAGGACTCTCACAGCCGACATGTACAGGCACAAAGAAAATTACCATTAACAAAAACATTCCCTGATAAAGCACCCACATATACAAAGGAAAGGCTATCATGACAAAAAAATACACAGGCTAAAATTTCTGGGAACATTTTAAAAAGAAGACATTCCTCTTATCAGACAGTAGAGAAATAATAAAAATGCACGTTACACTCAGCAGCGAGATAAGAGTCTTTGGGCTATTCCTGAAAACTCTTTGTTTCTTGTCTCATTTCCCAGAAGACCTTGGCAACAGCAAATCTTGAAGGTGATTTAAGATTTCAAGCCACAGCACACACCAACAAGGATATGCATAAAACCAGCTTTGAGTTAGGCTTTTCAGAGATGGAGCTATCTGGAATCAGAGAAACTAACTCCAGCGACACATCCTTTGATGAAGGAAATGCATTAGCACTATTAAGTTCTCCATAGGTTTTTCCTGTACTTAAACAAACCCTTTTGTGAGGAATACAGAACAGCACTGGAATTGTCCCTGCATTTTATCTGGGTCAGGTGATGAGGGAAAATGTTTTCAAAATAACTAAAGGCGATGTGAAAAGGAAACCGATGCTGTAGAGCACAAACAAGAGCAAACACCGTGTCCTCCTCGCCTAAAAGCAAAGCAGATGAACACACAAACCAGTCAGGGAGTGGGAACAGGGGGTTGCCAGCTGCTAGCCCTGGATTCAGGAACCGGAATAAGAGCTCCTCACCTAAACCCTCCTCTGGAGACATTCCATACCCCCATGGACACGTTCCTGTGGGACCTGCTGTGGGTGGCCCTGCTCTGGCAGGAGGTTGGACTAGATGATCTCCAGAGGTCCCTTCCAACCCCATCGCATTCTGTGATTCTGGGACCCAAACTGGTACTGTAC
>JAOTQQ010000002.1:1602677-1616834 GCA_026546715.1 Gallinago undulata | reverse complement strand
AGCCAGCAGTGTGCCCAGGTGGCCAAGAAGGCCACCAGCATCCTGGCCTGTGTCAGGAACAGTGTGGCCAGCAGGAGCAGGGAGCACTGGTGAGGCCTCCCTTGGAGTACTGTGTTCAGTTCTGGGCCCCTCACTACAAGAGGGACATTGAGGGGCTGGAGTGTGTCCAGAGGAACTTTTTTCCTGTGAGGGTGGCAGAGCCTTGGAAAAGGCTGCCCAGGGAGGTGGTGGAGTCTCCTTCTCTGGAGACATTCCAAACCCGCCTGGACATGTTCCTGTGGGACCTGCTTTGGCAGGGGTTTGGACTAGATGATCTCCAGAGGTCCCTTCCAACCCCATAGCATTCTGTGCAGTTACTCTCCTTATGACAGTGGGCTCTGATTCTTTGCTGTCACGTAAGGCTCGTGTTTCTGAGGCGACTGCTCTACTGAATTCTTGAAAGGCCGGTGTTTCACCAGAGGTGCAAGGCAGAGACTCTCCACAAGGTAGTTCTCAGAATTAGTAGACATGAGGGAGCAGTCAACATATTTTTATGATATATTTTATCATAAAAAAGGCTTTGAATTGGTGGGGTTTTTTATTTCAAAGATTCATTATTTTCAGGCCTGAATGTGTCTCAGAGAACTCTGTCAGCCAGTAAACTCTTAAAGTAATTAGTAGCTTTTGAACGAAAACCAGACCAGAAATGATGGTTTAATTATTTGCTTTATGGTGTGAACTAGAAAATATGAAAACAAAATAGTATCCGCATTTGCAACAAACATTTGAATGACTTGAAATGTGGTCCTTTGCCACTTTCTCTTTTTACAGCATTGCAAATATTTTTAGACCCTTTAGGTTTAAGATGTGCAACGATTTAATGTAAAATCTGGAGGAAAGAAGTGGGGTCAGTGGTTCTGTGTGAATTTAAGGGCCAAAAATGTGGGTGTGATTAGAGCAGCAGTGGGAGGTGCAGCTAGGAGCAACGTCTATGTTGGATCCAGAGCTGTTTCTTCATTTGTTTCCCTGTTTCACTTTGATTACTCACAAAGTTTTCTGAATATTAAAATTCAGAAATGATTACTCTTTAAGAAGTCAGTTGGACTTCCGTCCTTGCTCTCAATGGGTCTTGATTTCATGCTATTTATCTACGCTACGATAATTATAAATTGATTCATTTTCAAAATATAATTTTATGGATATTCAGTTGCTGCCAACAAAATATTGGAGAAACAACATCGTTCTTTTATTTGTTTAAAACCATAAAGCTCTCTGAGTGTCCGTGTTTGCACGTAATAGTAAATCTGGCACCATTCAAATCGTCATGAAGACACTGTTAAATAAGTTGTTTACTTCTGCAGTTCATCTTTATTTTCCTTACTGAGTCTGATCAAATAGCTTTTCTTTTTTAAATGTTTATATTTATTTAATTAATTCCTTCATTTCCAGGGTTGTTTTTTCTTTCATCTTCATCTTTTTTAAGACAAATGGGGTCCTGTCCTGATGGAATCTGTGGAATAAAAACGGAAGTTGGTTTCACGCGCTGTGTGATGCTTGGCATCAGTGACGTAGGGTCTAAGCAGTTGTGTCTAAATAGTTCCTCATATATCAGGTTCCAGGCCCAACAGTGGGAAGGAGAGAACGTCAACCTTGCCTTGATAGTCCAGAGCTATGGAATATTCTTGTATTCTTTAAAGTTTTAATGGGTATCTGTCTGTCTCCGTTCCTGCAGTTAACTCCAGTTGGAACAACCATCTTTACAGGATTTTCTGGAAACAATGGTGCTACTGACATTGATGATGGTCCGAACGGCCAGATAGAGTATGTCATCCAGTACAATCCTAATGACAAGGTAAGTGCATTTAGCTTTTTTTTTTTTTTCCTTTTAGGTGTATGTTTATATCCCTGAAGCAGCAAATGAACAAGAGTTTGCTGTTGGACTTCTTAATGAAATTTTCTTCATGCTGTAGAATATCTTTTTTGCTTCTGAGCCTTGCTTGCCATGTACACACAGCTGAACTTACCTTCATGCCTTGCTGTTAGCAGCTGCGCTACTTTACTGGCCCATGTTCACTACTGTGGGCCAACAAATGTCCTAAGTTATGAAGACTGCTGTACCAAAAGCTTTTTGTTATTCCCGAAGTGAAAGGAGAACCGGTTTTGTTGTCTTAGAGTAAGCAGGTGACAAAGCAGTGTCTTGCTGTTCCTGACTTCCAGCATGTGCTGCCTCGTTTCAGGACTGGATGGAAATGCAACTGAGATGTCACGGTGTTGCACGCATCTTTTAATTGCCTTGGAGCTTCATTAAAGTTTGGGTTGCAGCAGAAATAAATGGAGTTTGCAGAGGGATCACAGGGTTGCCGTGATGTGGTACCTTCAGGAGCTGTGACCCAAACTTATGTCTGCAGTTACTTAGCAGAGTCTGTGATGGACTTGCCAGTCCTCTCTTCCTGGACACCACAAATATCTGCAACATGGTGAATTTAACAACCATTGTAATTTATTTGCTGAAAAACAAACTGCAATATAAGCAGATGTTTCAACTTTTGGAGGAAAAAAAAAGGCTTTCCCTACCTAAAGGAAGAAAAGTGCTCTGTACCTCTGTTTTCTGTGGAGTGATGTTGCGATATTATATTGCTATTATGTGTTCAACCTACTTAAATGTTAACTATATTCTGCATAGATAGAAGCATGGAAAAAAAATTATGTGATTAATTTGATAGTAGAACTGGAACCAGGTATCCTGTAATTCTCCTCCCAAAATGGGTCATTAGTCAAAGTGACTCCTTTAAAGGTGTGTGCACCTCAGCAGTTCCCTCCTGCCTTTTGATGCTACACCTTGGCGATCTGTTTAAGCAAATTGACAAATTGAATTTCACCTGATTTACCCGTCCTGAAATCTGAATTTATTAGTGTGTGAACATAACTGCCACTGTGATCTGGTACCTTAAGTGTTTACTGTTGATGTTCTCCACATGTTTACTACTTCATTGCCCCTGTGAAAGCCAGAATAAAGAGAAGATAATTACAGTGATGTGCATTTCTTAATCTCTAATACTTGATACTTCTTACAGTAGTGAGAAAAAATAGATGAAGGCAAGACAAACTGTAGAAACTGAAGACCAGTACTCTCAAATAAGGGAAGGTTTCCTGAACATAACATTGCAAATTTAGCATGGCAAATTGGCAAGAAGCAGAATAGTTAGACTTCATTTTGTGATCAGTAGTAATAATGTATATGCAAAGAATCACAGAGAATTTTGTTACATATAGATTATTTATTCTGTCCACTATTTATGTGGGGGTTTTAGGGAGTAAATTGGGTGGGGAGAAAACACAGAAAACTTTTAAAAAACTATAATCTGACAAGCACCTGCAATTTTGATGTGCCATCCAATAGATCATCTGTTGTGGCCTGTTTGAAATGTTTTAACTTGGAAGCATGTTTAATTCTGTTGTACTCTTTGAACTTTTGCAGACTTCCAACAGGACCTTTGATATTCCTCTCACTTTGTCCGGAGCAGTAGTTCTAAGGGAAAGGCTAAATTATGAAGAAAAGACACGTTATTTTGTCATTGTTCAAGCAAATGTAAGTATATATCTGTTAATGGCCATTTCTGCTACTGATTTACGTGGAATTTTAATTTCCAGGTTTAGCTTTTTCCAAGGAAAGGAAAAGTGTTGTTGAAATACCAGGTCTGATAGCACTCTTCTCCTGAAGATCTTATTTAAGATCTATCTAGGTCGTTGAAAGCTTAGGCATATTATTACTGGTTAAAAAAGATGGCTCAGCGTGTAACAAGACAACCTTTTTGGCACAAGGACCGAGTTGCAAATTTGAGGTACAGCTCATGCAGAAAAGTGCATTCTAGTGTCACTAATTGTTCATTTTGTAACAAATCTAGGGATGCTAATGTGATCTCAGATGAGTTCAATGGTTACGATTTAGTTGTATCCTTCAGGTTTGAAATGCATTTTTCTGTGAAGAGGTGATGCTTCTTTCCAGTCATATTGCCAGCGTTACGTAGGAGTTCTTACAGAGTGGCTGGCAATGGGTAATGCATACTGAGAAGAAAAGTGATGTTTAAAATGGATCTAATATATCTGTCATCGGAGAAGATTTTTTGGTGCCTTGAAGGCAGTGAAAGCTTTTTTTCCCTTCTTGTCCTCCTGGTAATAGCTGTAATGAAACCTTTCCCTCTGCTGTATACATCTGTTGTGATACTACTTCATTGGGGGGAAAACGAGAACGGTCTGAAGCAACTTTAAGATAGCTTGCTCCCAAATTCACACATTTATATTACTGCCATCTTTCTGATACAGAATTGTAAATACATTTTACAGTCTACTTTCCTACATATTTTGTGACGTGTTCAGCGTTTCCCCCGTAGAAGGTAGGCTCCAGGGATGTCTCAGTGCTTTTTGCACTTACACATTATGGTTTCTGGCACACATGAAACCATTATGGCTGTTAGAGCATTTTACTCAGGTAACATAACTTGCTGATCTCTTGAATAAGAATGCGGGAAGGCTCAGAACTGATTTGGCTGGTTGTTTTATCAATAATTTATTCTGCAGATCATCCCTGCATATTCACAGCTCTTTTCCTTTGATGTCAGAGCTGTGAGCTTCATTAGACACCACACTCCTAGAAAAGTAACTGGGGTAGCTGAGTAGATCATGCTTTTCAAGAGGAAGGAATAGGTTACAGCAGTGGCAACACTTCTCAGGAGGAGGGAAGCCTGTCACACTGCAGGAGCAACTGGTGAAGGCACAGCTTGGGGTGCGTGGTGGCAGTACTGCAAAGCAACCTCATAGTAATTTGTCCGTTCACAGAATCCCATGGGGTTGGAAGGGACCTCTGGAGATCATTTAGTCCAACCCCCTGCCAAAGCAGGTCCACCCACAGCAGGTCCCGCAGGAACGTGTCCAGGTGGGTTTGGAATGTCTCCAGAGAAGGAGACTCCACCACCTCTCTGGGCAACTTCTTCAAGGGCTCTGCCACCCTCAAAGTGAAGAAGTTCCTCCTCATGTTTAGGTGGAACTTATGTTCCAGTTTGTGCCTGTTCCCTCTTGTCCTGTCACAGGGCACCACTGAGAAACGACTGACACCTTCCTCTTGACACCCACCATTTAAGTATTTGTATATGTTGATCAGATTCCCCCTCAGCCTTCTCCAGACTAAAAAGCCCTAAGTCCCTCAGCCTTTCCTCCTAAGAGAGGTGCTCTCGCCCCCTCATCATCTTTGTGGTCCTTTCAGTGTACATCCTTACACAGTAAATTGTCACTTTTGTGGTGCTAGGTTTGGGACAAGAGCTGTGCTGACAGCTTCTATATAGTTTTTATATATGATGGAGTAGCTTGCATGATTGAAATGTCTTGCTAGGCCATGTATTTTCTCAAACATACCCAAATGGGAAATGGGAACTGAGCTCACTGAAGTTCTGAGTGCACACAGATGAGAAACTAAATCTTGACGAAAGGCTTTAGTTAAGCTCTATAGCCCAGCGTTTTTTTGGAGTTTGCCTTATGCTTTTTTCTTTTTTCTTAAAAATATTGCAGGCTGCATTTAATCCTCTGTTATATATACTATATGTACTATGTGATCATACTTCTCTTCCACTGATTACATTAGTTTTTTGTTCTTGCATCCTGAAGATACTACCTAAAATTCATTATTCTGTATCTGTGCCTTGATCCAAGGCATGTACTGGGGGAGTGTAAAATAGATCAGTTGATGATGAAGGCTGATCCTTGTAGCTGGTTTTGTTTTTCATCATTGGCCATGAGGAAAGCTGAATTCAGAAATACCCATATGTAGTACTGTAAATGTAAAGCAATTCCACAAAATGAATGGACTGCAAAGTAGGGGAAAAATATGTATCTGGTCTGATTTAGAGCAATGACCCATTCCTCTTATGCAGGTGATGATATTTAACAGCATAAATATTTCTAAAAAAATAGTGCCTTTTTTCTTTTCTGTCTATGTTATTCTAGGATAGGAGGGCAAGGCCTAGGTAGTAGCCCTTACATCTCTCCACAAGATGTTATTTTTGTAAAGAAAAGCTATCACAGCAGTTCCTCTGTGAAAATGGAAATAGTTTTGACTGTTTTAAGAAATACTGGATAGTCATGCTGTTTCTTCGTTATGATAACAAAAGAAAAAAGAAAAGGTGAACTGTTGCTAGTGTGTACATTGTTCAGTGTATAAAAATAATCTGTGTGGTTCCCACAGTTCAGGAAAGTGTAGCTTTATTCTGTAACATCTGGAAAGAAGTAAAGGAGATGATAAGGAAATTGCAGTAGTCAATTGTGTTCTCGTGTACCCTTAGATTTTTATTTTTATTTTTTTAAAAAAGTCAGAAAGGAAACCGATGATCTATTGAGAACTTATTGTGCAACACGGAGACTTTTTTGGGGATGCAGCATTGTAGCTGCTTTATTGTGAACAAAACTGTTCTTCAACTTGTTAATACATAAGCAGTATAACTCATTCTCTAGACAAATCGGCTTTTGAGTAAGGTTCAAAGATCTTAGATCAATCTCATTGCTCTCCTCTGGCTGGTTTGGTTTTGGGGTGGGGAATGGAGGTGCTAGATCTGTATTAAACTTCAGCAGGCAGAAGGGGAGTGAGCACTACAGACCAGGGCCTCTCCGCTGCCAACTCGAGGAGTACTTACTGCTTATACTTTCCATTTCTGCAAGTGCAAGTCCTTTTACTAATAGATAGGATTTGATAGAGTTACACAAGGCAGCGTAAGAGTGTATTTCAGATGGTAAGTAAGGCACTTGTACAAATAGGCTGCATTTTTATAGATTTAACAAGGCGTATCTTCATTTCACACATTTCCTGAGAACTGATTTCTCAAAATGGTATTCTTTCTGAGTGAGAAATGTCTCATAGTATTTCTTGTATCAAGAGGTAATTTTTTTTCCTCTTAATTGTATTTCTAACCCTTTATGAAATCCAAGGCGGTAGCTCTGAGGCTGAAGTTTCCGTCATTAGCTATTTCCTAGAATTGGGGTAATTATGGTGCTTGTATGTTTTGCCTTTAACTTTAAACTTCTTTGTAGATTCTGAATTCAGAAAGTCTCACCAAATGTAATTCATTTGCTCCACAGGACCGAGCCCAAAATCTCAATGAGCGAAGGACAAGTACAACCACCCTGACAGTAGACGTGCTTGATGGGGACGATTTGGGACCAATGTTTCTTCCTTGTGTCTTGGTGAATAATACTCGTGACTGCAGACCTCTCACCTACCAGGCGAGCTTGCCAGAACTGACTGATCCTGTAAGTCCTCTTGATTTTTTTGCAAATTCTATGTTTGTCTTTGCAAGCAACTGTTACCTGTTTCTGTCGATGCAGTAGAGAACTGTAACTAGAAAGGTCACATATGCTTTATGCTACATTTTATGTGCTAAACAAAAGAAAGCCAAGGTAAGATGTATGTAGGAATAGATGATGAGAATCTAGCTTTGATAAAACAGCAAACTGCTCATTCAATACAAGGTCTCAGTCTCACTGAAATTCGGCAAATTGTGGAATTGCTTTTCCTGATCTGTCCATGTTTTGCTCTCAGAATACCCTGAAGAAGCACTTTCGAGAAGGGACTTGACATGTTGTTCTGTTCAGGGTTGTTACAGACCTTGGGAGAAAGGTATTTGGAATAGAAGGCATTAGTCACTAGTCCCAGAAAAGATTCTATGTTGCTGTTACCTGGTATCAATCAAAAGGCACTAAGAAGTAACGTGTGTTTCTCTCATGTAGATGCTTGTACTAAGTCCATTGGTTAGTACCTCTGTTGGGGTAGGGATGAGGGGCAGCATAAGGCTCCATTCACACTGGAACGTGCACAATGAATCATAAAAGGAGGAAGTGAGAGCTTCATCATTTCTTGATGCGAGGCGGTGCCAGCTCCCCTTCCTTACAGCAGAACTGCTGCTTGGTGTAGTGCAGATGTGCATCTCTAGTGGGTGAGACAAGAAAATGAATTTCTTAACTGATGTTGATGTATGGCCTTTGACTTCTGTATTTAAGAATATTAAAAGGAAGAACCAATTGAATCACAGGGTACTGCCCTATCTCATTGACACTGACATTAAGATGACATTCAGATAAGGTTGAGTATTGACATTGAGATCATGCCTTCCCTTGTTCGTTGCAGGACGCACTGTCCTGCTTCCTCTGACCAGGAGATGGGAGAGGTTGAGGCTGTAAGCGTGGAGATCCCTGCTATTCTCTGCCTTATCCATCTTCCCATTCTGTGCCTCCTAGTCTTTGCCAACCCACATGTGATGGTGACCTGCTGCAAATGTGCTTGAGCTGGGTCAGCAAGCGCTGCCACCACCCTGCTTGGTTGATTCAGATGATACTCTTAGCGAGTTTCAAGATCTCTCACAGTTGTTTTATCTGTTTTAGGAGCAGTTGCAATTGAGTCTAATATATGGCAGCTGATCAGTTGCTTCTGCACAGGTTAACAGTACAGGTTCTGGTTTAATAACCAGTACAATCTCAAGGAGGTGACATAAGGCTTATTGTGATTGAGATGTGTGATAGGTTTGCCTTCTGGATAAGGAAGAGCTAGAGCAAGTTTCAGGGAGTTCCTGTAAGTCAGTCTGGACCTGGCAAACCTAGGGCAGGACTGGGTCTTTCAGGGCTCATGCCCCTCCAAATGTGGTGATTTCTTTCTATTGGAATATCTCTTCCAAACAACTGCAGCCTTTGTATGGTGTAGCAAGGCTGGAGCCCTGATCTTCAGCTTGTCACAGCAGCAAATCAGCTTTGAGAAGGAAGGGGAGAGATGTTCCATATTTAACCTTATTACATTGATTTACACTTCCCTTCTCTCCCCCGTGCCTCCAGCCCCCCCCCTTCTTCTACACCTTTGGTATTTGGTAACTCTGTGTAACTGGTACCTGGTTTGGACTTCGTGAATAAACCCATTTACTTTAAATGTTACATTTATTTGGCTTGGGCTTAGTGTCATTTTAAGGTAACTGGGGAACCACAAGAGATTCCCCAGCTGAGTATGTGACCTCTTCAGGGTTACTGGGGTACCCCAACTGCACAGGATGACAGAATATGACCCCATGTTATCTGCACGGATCTGATAGAGTTCCCAGTACGAGGCAGGTGAGGCAGAAATTATGATGGTCGTTACCTTGGTTTTTGTCTGGTTGTCATAAGGTATGATGCAAGTCTTACAATTTTCCTGATAGAGCTCTCAAAGATGGAAGGAATCCAGCTCACTCTCTGTTCCTGCCCTTGGTCAGGCTCATATGCTGCCCTGGAAGACAAAGCGGCGTCTACTCTAGGAAAAATCTGACTAGTGATTAGGTGCTGAGGTGCAAAATGCATTCATTCAGCTTCATAAGCTACAATCTGTTCAGGTGTCAGCTTTTTTGTTTTCTTTTTGGCTTTTTTTTTTGCGTCAAACTGCACCTTGAGCAATCTGATCTGTGAAATGAGAAAGCTGTTCTGTTGATAAAGTACCAGCTATTTGCTGTTTATCTGTTTGGAGCACTGCAGCTGTTTTGATAAACATAAGTGGAAGAAGGATGTTTGAACTCAAAGTTTTACCTTGGTACCTCAAATATTTACTTGACTTCTAAGTTATAATTCATTTAGAAGATAAGGATGGTACCTAAAAAGGTTCAGCTAGTAAATACATGTATTACATTTCTCCTGCAGACAGCAATATAATAAAATTCAGAGAAGCCTGAGCTATCTAGACAGTGGACAGTGGACTCTGACCTGGCAGAGTGGCCTGGGCAGAGGACCTCTTTCAGAGATTGGTTGGAGATTTCTGCGTGATGTAAAACCATTGCCTTTCACCACGTAGACAAGACCCATCTGGTTGTGGAAGGCTGGAAGGCTGTAACAATGTTCTCAGGGTATGTAGAAGCTGATAGTGACCAGTACGTTCCTCAGAATGATTTATCTGAAGTTTCTTGTACCAGTTGTTTTTTTTTAAAAGATTAATCTTTTCTACGCTATAGGTGTTGAATCTCCCAATGGCTATAGCATGCTGAATGCTGTTTGCTGAAATTTTAATTGTAGCTACTGCATAGGCTAAAGGACTATTCTTAATCCAACGTTGTCAATTTTTTATTTGCTTTTTAATTTTTCAATGAACATGAGAAAGAATATTAATGATTCTAGAACAAAGAGCCTTAGAGTATGAGTTGTTTGGAAGCAATAGCCTGAAAAATTACTTCTGCTTGATAGGGCAAGATGCCTACTCAGCTGACCCCTAAAGTAAAGAATTTAATGTAACCAGTAAGAATAACATTTTTGTTTAGCTGTGCTTGGTTACTTACCAGTGATAAGTGGTGTTCCTCAGGGGTCAGTACTGGGACCAAGTGTTCTTTAATATCTGTGGTGATATAGAGAGTAGGCTTGGGTGCATCCTCAGCAGGTTTGCTGATAACATCAAGCTGTGTGGCGTGTTCGACACGCTGGAAGGGAAGGGATGTCATCCAGAGGAACCTTGACAGGCTTGAGAGGTGGGCCCATACAAACCTTATGAAGTTCACCCAGGCTGAGCGCACAGTTGTGCACATGGGTCAGAGCAATCCCAGGCACAAATACAGATTGGGCAGAGGAGAAATACTTGGGGGTGTTGGTGGATGAGAAGCTCAACATGAGCCTGCAGCTCACGCTGGCAGCCCAGAAAGCCGGCTGCATTAAAAGAAGTGTGACCAGCAGGTCAAGAGAGGCAATTCTGCCCCTCTACTTT
This sequence comes from Gallinago undulata, assembly GCA_026546715.1. Lineage (NCBI taxonomy): Eukaryota > Metazoa > Chordata > Aves > Charadriiformes > Scolopacidae > Gallinago > Gallinago undulata. The sequence continues at coordinate 1,606,114 of JAOTQQ010000002.1, read as the reverse complement.
GCTCTGGTGAGACCCCACCTGGAGTTCTGTGTCCAGCTCTGGAGTCCTCCGCACAGGAAGGACATGGACCTGTTGGAACATGGAGAGCCCTTGGAGGGCCACAAAGATGATCAGAGGACCGGAGCACCTCTGCTGTGAGGACAGGCTGAGAGAGTTGAGGTTGTTCAGCCTGGAGAAGAGAAGGCTCCGGAGAGACCTTAGAGCCCCTTCCAGTTCCTGAAGGAGCTACAGGAGAGATGGGGAGGGACTCTTGATCAGGGAGTGGAGAGATAGGACAAGGGGTAACAATTTTAAACTGAAATGGGGTAGATTCAGATTGGATATTAGGAAGAAATTCTTTGCTGTGAGTGTGGTGAGAGCCTGGCCCAGGTTGCCCAGAGAAGCTGTGGCTGCCCCATCCCTGGAGGGGTTCAAGGCCAGGCTGGATGGGGCTTGGAGCAACCTGCTCTGGTGCGAGTTGTCTGCCCAGGGCAGAGGAATTGGAACTGGAAGATCTTTGAAGGTCCTTTCCAACCTAATCTGTTCTATGATTCTATGCTTTTTCATATGTCTCCATCCATTCATTTACTGGGGAAAAAAATCATATTTCCTTTCCAAATTTCTTTCTCTTAGATGCTCTAAAGCAGTTGGATTACACCAACAGTAAAGAATCCACATGCTTTGTTTATGGTCTTTGGCTGATGGAGATGGAAGAGGCAGCAAAATTAATGGATCTCTTTGTTACCAAAGAAGCAATTTATTTTCCTCAAGAACAATCTCAAGGGTTACACTATGCCTTCTGAGAATTGATCTGACTCATGGCAGTATTAATAATATTAGTAAATCTACTCCAGGCAGGGCAGAGTGCTGTATAATTACTGTTTATACACTTGTAAAAACCTGTTCTGCATTTCTGCCATTTGCACAGGCAGTGTAAATTCCCTCAAAGCTGTAGATCTTCCAGGCAGAGCTAAAGGTTATCTGATGGTCCCCTCTGGGTGTGCATATAGAATGGAATGTGGTAGTACCTCCTCAGTCAGCTGGTGCTGTAACCAACTGAGCTTTGCCACAAGGTGTGGTGTCCTTCATTGATGGTTGCCTGGTTTTGCAGGTGTCACTTCTGCAGTTTCACCAGTCAGCTGCTGTAATTAATTGCTACAGTTGCCTCATTAGGTCTATGATCGACTAGATGATCTTAAAGGTCCCATCCAACCTAGACAATTCTGTGATTCTGCGATCACAGCTAAGGTCATATAAACATCAGTGTCCCTGACATCAAATGCTGGTGACATGCTCTTGTGGTTTTGTGGAGGAGGCAGAAACTCACAGTTCAGAGTAAAGAGACTTTGGGTGTTTTTATAGTGCATTATCTCTTCTGAATGCTTAATTCTGTGGTAGGTGAGTGGGGGCTCAAGTGCCTCACCACTGCTGACGCCTGGGCACAGAGCTATGTAACCAGCCTGTGATGCACACCTTACATTATGTGGTGCTTCCTTGGGTGGTAATTTGCTTGCAAAGTGCTACCTGTTGAGTGTGGGTCAGAGCCCGTGACAGCGATGGAGTAAGCTGCTTTACAGGCTAGGAGGGAAAAGAGATACATCAACTGAGTTCCAGGTCCTCTACTAATCATTGCAAAAATTATTATCTTGCAGGAAAGATAGCAAAGCCCACAATAAGACAGCATTCGGAGTCCTGTTTGAAGCTCTGCTTCATGATACATGTGCAAAGTCTTTGGGTTTCCTTCAGGGAAATGCAAAGTATGTTTTCAGTGATGCCTTACAACGAGCTGGCATGAACTTCTCAAAATTCAAGTTCCACAAGCCAAATATATTGCCTTATAACAAAGAGAAAAGAGGTGTCTGTGCTAGATGAAAGGATGCATGTGTGAACCTCCTCTCTCTGCTGAGCGGTCCCTGTGGTTCTGTGTGGTTCCTGTCGCTCTCCTACTTTCTCTCTAGGAACAAATTTTTTGTTGTCTCCTGAATTTCCATTTCAGGGAAAACCTGTGGTGTTAGGTTTTGGTTGGTTTGGGGGTGGTTTTTTGTTACATAGTTTTATATTTGCCTTAGTGTTTTTGAGTTTGATCAAATCTGGTAATTTATTTTTTTTTCATTGTCTGAGGAAGACTTCAGTCAGTTAGCATTTATTAACATGTGCATGTCATCAAATAGTTTAAAAAACATAACCTCATAATCATCTCATAACATTGGAAAGATAATTTCTCCTTCTTTCCCCTTCAGTCTGTTCCTGTTGTTTATGAAGGCTTTGTCCATTTCTATACTCAATTTCTTCCATCATCATGCAAAGACGGAAAGCCAATTAGCACTAAAATATAGGTTTATTTAGTCAGTTACTGGACTAGTTTTTCAACAAGCTGAGTCATTTTGGGTTCCATAGGGTAATTATCAGTCCTCCTGAACACTAATATACTCCATGATCCCTACGAGGCTTTCTTTGTACTAATTCAAGACTCAGCGTTCTAAATACCTGCATTATGAGATATTACTTATTAATGCCCCACTGATGTATATTTCTACACAGGAAGCATTTATTATTTGTACTAATTATCCTCAGGATCCTTAGGAGCTGTGTCAGCAGGGACCTTACAAAGTGTATGTGCTCAGCTGCCTTGTTGAGGAGACACTCAACGAAATGGGTCTGAGCAGAGGCTAAAAAAAAAATACAATTTAATAAAATAATCTCCAAAGAACAGTGTAGTTGAGGGGGGTTAAAAAAAGACATCAAAGAGCAGGAAGTGTACTTAGAAGCCCTCAGGCTTTTATTAGTAGGAAGGACCTCTTTAGGTAGATTAGTTTGGATCCAGGGGAAGAAGCCTGAACTTTGAAGAGGTGGTATTGTATGTAACCCTGCTGGGTAAAAGCCTTGCCTGATCTGTCAGGGAGCGAGTCCTCCCTGAAGAGCACTCATCCTGTAACACAGAGTTTTGAAACTGTGCAAACTGCAGATTTTTGATGGTAAGGTAGAATAAACAGTTTTGCTCTACTATCACAGAAATCCAGAGTTAAAGCTTTTTAATTTTTTTTATTCCGATGTTAGGTCATTATATATTCTGTATTTAAAACTGAGCAAAGTCTTTTCTGATGACTTCAGCAAATTTCCCCACCAAGGAGAAAAGTTTTGTTTCTTTTCCATTGGTTGGACTAGATGATCTTAAAAGTTCCCTTCCAACCTAGGTGATTCTGTGATTCTATGCAAACCATAATAAACCATCATAGTAAGAATTGTGGCCATACAGCAAATTCATCCAATCCTCAGTGTATCTTGACAGAAGGTTCATCTTACATGAAATCTGGAGTAATGTAAGGAGTTCCCAGTTAGAATCATAGAATCATAGAATTGTCCAGGTTGGAAGGGGCCTTCCAGATCATCTAGTCCAACCATCAACCTCACTCTGATCAAAACCATCACTAAACCATGTCTCTAAGCACTAGGTCAAC
>JAOTQQ010000002.1:1551801-1564461 GCA_026546715.1 Gallinago undulata | reverse complement strand
CCTTCTGGAACTGGGGAGCCCAGAACTGGACCCAGTGCTCCAGATGGGGCCTCCCCAGGGCAGAGCAGAGGGGCAGGGTGACCTCCCTTGACCTCCTGGCCACACTTTTCCTGATGCCTCCCAGGATGCCATTGGCCTTCTCGGCCCCAAGGGCCCATTGCTGGCTCCTGGGCATCCTGTTTTCCCCTAGGAACCCCCAAGAGCCGAGCTCTGATGCTTTGGGGGTTTCCAGTCCTTCCCTGATTGATTTATGGATTCGTTCTGAAAAGGAGACACTTTCTTTGACTCTTTCCGAAGCTTGCTTTTTTTTTTTTTTTTCCCTTAAATGGAGGTGTCTTTGGAAACAAAGCTTAATTAAATGGCAAAAGAGGTGAGCTGGATGTGGTGGGTTTCACATGGTAGCCTTGCAGCTGAGCACTTGCTGAGGAAGTGGAAGAGTGAAGCTGAGTTGTGGATTGGCTGCCTAATTTTGCCCAAGTCTCAAATGAGAATTTTTTTATAATCTCTTTGTAGCAGTTGCAAGGAGCATCAAGGTTTGTTGTGAAGAAACTTGGAGCAGTTGTATGTAAAGTTTTTACTGTGAGGAGGCCTATTTTTCTTGAAATGGAACAGATTATTCGGTGATGCTCAGACATAGATCTGCTTATAAGAGAAAATTGGATAAGTATGTATTTGTTGCTTGTAGAGCAGACTTATTTCTGAGATATTCAGGATATTAACAGGCAAAACATCTCCACGTTGGGATGGTTTTGAGGTTCATTCTACTGGGTCAGTAGCCAGAGTACTTTGAAGTAATTTTGGTGGCGTTAGTTTTTATATGTAAAGTTCATATTCATTCAGTGGAACATCAACTCCAAAATAAATCTCACTTCTGTAAATGATGTTCAGCATTCGGGGGTCACTTGTCCGCTCTCCAGTGCTATGGCCAGCTACTGCTGTGTTGGATTTGAAATGACATTGCTGTTAATGTTACAGGACAAGGACTTCCCCAGGGATGGTTTGAGTGCTGCTCTGTCGAATGACATTCAGTGCAACTGGAAGGTTTCTAATTCAACACTGATAAACACGATATACATGATTCTCTTACAATGACTAGTGTGAAGGCAAACTTTCTCAGCACATCTCTCTAAAATTGGCTGGGATCACCCAGAAGCATCAGTGTCCTAGGGTGGACGGGAGCCTGGCGTACTGTTTTCCTATTATTTGTTTTATTTGAACATAAATAATTGAAGCTGGCTGAAAAAAAAAAAAAGATACTCATACTTAATGTGATAGTAATTACTCGAGGCAATTACAGGTTTGATCACTGGTAGTATCCTGTATCCTAGAAGCATGTAAGAACAGCAGGAGATAAATATGTTGCCTCCTGCACCAGGGTTACTGGAGTCTTAATCTGCTAATGAATTAACTAACAGAACTCCCAATTTCTTGGAGTTTTATTTCATTAACAAATTAATTTCTTAGGAAAAGATATTTTAGATACTAGTGCCTGCTTACATAAATCCACTTTCCAGATCTGACCTTATTCTAATGGGCCAGAAGATAGCCACATACAAGCAGAGAAGTTGGTGGTTGCTTTTAAATCTGTCCCAGTATCACTCCTGCCCATCTCTTGGTCAAGAGTAATTCTGACGTATTTTAAAGAGGAAAATACATTTTTCCTAAGAACTGAGTGTTTTGAATGAGTTTCTTATGAATTACTAATGTTGTCATCACCTGCTTTCAACAAATAGCAACTTTGATGTTTACACATCTTTTTACTTGAGATGGAATTTTTAATCATCAACAGCATACTGTTGTTGCTTGGTTAAACAGGGCAAAGCTTTAGCCAGAATTAACATTTTGCAGACAGAAAAAAAAAAAGTGTCAAAAGAAGAAATTAAAAATAACTAGTTGATGAAATCAAAATGGCATGTGTCCAGAAAAAGGCTTCTTGGATTTTGGATTTGAAAAATGAGGAATTATCTGTTTTGAAATGGGGGAAATACCAGAATGAAAATAAAATCTCTGCAAACAAAACATACCGTAAACTACAATCATTTCAGTACTGTTCTTTCTCCCCTGAAGTATTTTACACCTGAGAAGTTCAATGTACAATACACCTCCCATGCATGCAGAAAGGTAAATTAATATATAATAATAATAATAAATAATAAAGGTAATAATGCACTGCTGTTGTGGTCCCAGGGTCTGTGTGCTTACAGCTTTTAGCAGTGAAGCCACAGGAATAGGAGACTGTACCCTGCTATGGCCTTACTACAGGCATGTGGGCAGGAGTATAATTAAAACAGGTTTGCTCTTTATAAATTAAAGAAAAAATTACTTGTTGTCTTCTACTTCCTTTGTTTATTTACTTTCATTAGTCATAGGTAATAAATTTTTTTAAAAAAGAAAGCAACATCATACGTTTATATTGGATTAGAACACTGGAAGGGGCAATTAGTGTTTTTATATTTAGGAAGCTGGAAAATAAAAAGATCAGGTGAAACTGTATCGGTGAGTAAATCTCGGTGGGTGAGGTGTTGCCATTGAAAAGTGAGGGTTATTAATTGAGGTAAGGACTTTTCCTTGACATTCCAAAATAGGCAAAACCAGAATTAAAACCCCACTCATCTAACACTAGAAAGATGGTTTTTGGGGAGAGGGAGAGAGAGTGCTATCCAGGGCAATATGCTTTTCCAGTGATCTGTAGCGAGTGCTCTATGTCCATGTGTGCCGTTGTCGCTTTGGTTTCAACTCTCTTGCTGGTGATGTGGGTGTAGGTTCTGGTGTGCAATCAGCAGGTTCCAGGTTTTTTTCATCCTGTGAAAATTTCCCCAAAACTCTAAATAGTTTAAGGAACTGTTTGCACATGTGCTGTATGGCTTTGAGTTTCATTGTGAGTATTTCAAATATTATTTTGATGGAAAGTCCTTTTGTTCTTCTATCCTAGCTAATTTTTGGTTGGTATTGATTTTTTTCATGATGCTAAGTTTCATAATAGGGTGATCTATACAACGTTATTATTTTTTATAACTGGGTTGTAACTAACAGTTAAGACAATAACTGTTCATCGTTTTACTTGGCTGAGAGCCTTTGACTCAATTGTCAAAAAATTTTTAGGCTGAACAAGACAACGGCCATCCTCTTCCTGCCTTTGCCAATCTGCATATCGAGGTCCTTGATGAGAACAATCAGAAGCCTTACTTCACAAGATACACCTACGAGGGCTTCATCCTCGAATCCTCCCCGGTGGGAACGACTGTCTCTGATAGCCAGAACCTGACTTCTCCGCTGCAAATTGTAGTGTTGGACAACGATGTAGAGGAGGTATGTTTCCTTCTTTTATAGTGTCACAACGGTATTTAAATCTTTATTATTTTCAGAGGTTTTTTCGTCTTTCTTTTTATTGAGACAAGACTATTTTAATCAATGAATAATTAAAAAAAAGAATCTTAATATCATTATGATTTCTTTTTGGTTTTCATTCTGAGTTCAAATAGATTTGAAAGTGCGTCTGACCTGCAAAACTAATCTGTATTTTACTCAGCTCTCCTTAAGACTGCGTTCTCTTAGAGAGGATCGATGCTTAGTGTGAAGAGAAAAAGAAGTGCATTTTGTGAGAAGGATGAATCTGCCACAGGGTGTGGGAAAATGGGAGAGAGAAGCTCAGAGTGGAAGGAAATAGTAGTTTGAACAAAGCGGGAAGAAGAAGAATACGGGGGCAGGAGGCTGAAAGTTCCATCCATTCTTTGCTCTGCCCGGATGCTGATACTAACATTGCTCGTAGTAAAAACTGGGCATCTACAAAAGAATAGTAACAGAAGGAGTAATAATACTGCCCCTCTAGGACTAATGCTTCTGTTCTCACCAAGGCTGTTGCTGTTACGTGTTTTTTGATAATGTTGTTTTTTCCTCTAATTACTGTTGTCTCTGCAGTTGTTCTCTGTGTTCTATTTTGTTTCTGTTCTCCTGTTCTTCCCTTCAGATACGTAAGGAAAGCTAAGTTGCAGGCATAGATTTTGTAGTAATATTTATAGTATATTCCAATACTCTTGAATTTTAAAAGTTCTTAACCTGAGAGTTTGAAAACAATCATCTGGTTTTGAAACTTTCACTTTTGACATGGCTAAATTCATTATTTTTGAGAAACAGGAAAGGCCATTGTCACTGAAAGATGCTTTCTGCGCCGTTATCTGCATTGCAGGGATTTGTTGTCCTAAGAAGCTATTTTAAAGCCCAAAGTCATGTAGAATATCTCCTTCCTACCCATTACAGTATCTCAGTCAATTTACGGGCGTTCACAAAAATTGGTCGGAAGGTGAGTGGCTTCCAACAAATGGTTTTGTAGGTGCTGGGTAGAATGCATGGAATAAGTGAATGTGAAGGCATCACTGATGGTTTGTGTTATTTGGGAAGTACTCTTGGTCAGCGTTGCCCTCGTTAAAAGCCAAGCAGTTTTCTTGTTTGATCGAGTTCATGGGATCCTGTAAGTTGGTTCATACAGGAATAAGCAGAGTCTGCAGGCATCAGTATGTATTTATACTTACAATACATTGCCTGATTGTGTTTTATAAAATCTGTTTGGGTAACGCGTCCCTGAACACAAGAGAAATCTAATCATATGAGTTAGTGTCCACAGTTCCAAGTCCTTTTTAAGCCACTAATTTGAGAGATTTTCTCAGAAGGCTGCTTTTAGTATTGTGATCCTTATGTGTATTAAACAGAAAAATATGGGGATATTTTTAGATGTTTTTAGCAGAAGGAAATTCCTATTTTTTTCTATCCATGAAAGTACTAGTGAACCTCTTTGGTTCTAATATGCCTTGGTTCTGTTTGCTACAGAAATCTGGAATTTGAGGGCACTATTGATGCCCATCTTAAAAAAACCCACATGACTGGGTATTTATTAACTTCACAAAAATGGGAAGAGAGGCTGTTAATCATTTAAGGGTGGATAACTGAAACCAGGCAAGTCTGTCTGGGAGACTGATAGGCTTGCACATAGATAAGTATAGTCTGAAACTGGGAGCAGAGTTTTTGGCAACAGGAGAGCTTGTTGTGAACCCTTTCTGCCTGGGTTGCTACATTGCCAGGTTGGGCGCTGGACCGCTGAAAATAGTGCAGAAATCTAACTGCTAATCCACAATGTGTCTCTCTGTGCTGGTGTCTCTCTATCTGCAAGTCCACCAGTGTTCCAGGGACTTGAGATAACTTGCCCGCAAGGCTTCGTAGCTGCAATGACCTTGGAAAGTCCTACCTCGCATACAAAGTCCACAGCGGTAAGAGAAGCCCCACAGCAGGGCTGGTGAGGGAGCGACTGAATCTGTTGTGCTTGAAATAATTCAAAACAACTCTTTAATTAAAGAGAATTCAGTGTCCTAGTTCAGACTTGAATTTGAGGCAGTTTTCCATGCTTGTGTTTTCTTTCTGTGCTCTCTCCTGTTTCCTCGTAGATGATACTGTTACACCAAAGGAATGACAGGAAGACTTTGGACTTCATTAACCTCCAGAAGTTCTTCAGGTTGTAGTTAATAGTGCTCTGATTAACCTTTCCCTGACAGTTGCACCACTCTACCCACAAGATGTCAAAGGCAGATTGGATAATGCAAGGTTCTCTGATGTAATTACATATTAGAACCTGTACGAGACTGAAAATTAGGATTACTTTGAGCTGTTAAATCCTGAATTTGTGCTGACTCTGAATGAATTGTGGAGCTACCAGGTAGTTAGTATAGTACATGATACTTGCGTGCTCTCAAACTGCAAATATTTAATTTCATAAACCTCTGCATGGATGAGTAACTTACTCCTTTAATATAAACTACTTCATGAGGTCTTTGCTGTAACCCTGGTATTTCTGTTCCCCACCAAAGTGCTTTCCATTACTGGTTTTGTCAGTACAAGTTCAATACCTCAAGTCTTGAGGGATGCTCTGAAATTCATAACAAGGAATTTGACCATAGGGATCCACATTTTATTGTTGTGTCTTTTCTGTGGTACATCAGCATATGCCCATGAAGTTATCTAAATATTTGGCTATCGAATAGGATGGTTCATTAAATACTTGCGTTTGCCTGCAATAGAAATTTCGACATAGGTGTGCCCCAAATATTTGTGGTTTTAACTGCATCACTAATTATAATAAAAAACAATCCGTCCAATCTGCAGCAGATATTTCAATGGGGAGCACTAACTCTGCCCCCAAAGACAACAAAAAACAAGTTTATCACTGTTGAGCACAAGCTGCTTTGGGCAGCTGATTAGAGGTTGTTAAATGTTTCTGTGTCTCGGTACAAATAGACCTGGAATTTCATATCGACAGGAAATGACCCAAAAGTGTTTTCTAGTGGACTTGACATTTGGTTGTTTTACATCATGTTTTTATTTAAATTGGTTAGTGAATAACAGGATACCTGCTTGTGCCTGGTAGTTTCCAGTACTGACACTGGCAAACACAGTGCATTCGGTCTCCTAATTGACAAATCAGTTGAGATTATATTTCATATTAAAATGTCCCTGGCCTCAGATAAATGCATGAAGAAAGTGGTCCTCTTAACTGTGTAACTTAAGAAAAAAACAAAACACATTCTAAACTTAAACCTTGTGAGAATTATAATAGAGTCCTGCTGTAAACCTTCCAAAAATTAATTTATAGATGTGGCTTTGCAAACAGACCTTTAACTAGAGCAGGGCTGCCGAGCGGTGATTTAATTAAGTGGTCTGTTTAAATGGCATAAATTAAATTAAGCCACACGAGTACCTTAAGACCTGAGTAAACCAAAGCTGAGATTAGGAATTTAAACAGTATGCTCTGATTGCTGTTTACGTAAGGCTTCCCAAGCCGCTTCCTTCCTTTCTTACTCTTTTGCTTCCACGGGAGAGTACTGATTTCTTCTGCTCAGGTGGCTAGGGTTGGTGAAAAAGCTACACGGTACCCACCTTACTGCCTTGTATGCCAAATTTTGTTGAATCTCTCTTAAAAGAAACAACAACAAAGCCAAACAAAACTGAGGATTTAACTTCCAGGTTCAAAGCACCTCATCAGCATTCACACCCGTTCCGTACTGCTCACCCACCAAGGTGGTTACCGATACCGCACGCCGCGGCTCGATGACTTGGAGCGTAAAGTAATTTGCACGTCGCTCGTTAGAACACAAAATTGATGTTGTGTTTACGAGGCGTGCCAGCGTGGGTTCACCAGCATTCGAGGTGTCCCAGCACGCGTTCAGAAAAGGAGCTGTGCGGTAACCCTGACGCTCCTGCAAATGCCTGCAGCCCCGTGCAGCATCCCTGGGGAGGGGGTGAGGATGCAGGTCACTTATTCCTCCCCAGCCTTTCCTACCAGATCAGTTTCTTGGTTTATGATTCCATTATCTATGAAGTTGAAGTCAAACTAAGTAGATGGCTGCTCAACACCCGTATTTCCGGATAACTTACGGGGAAATGTTAAAGAATTATTTTTTTTACATAAAAAAGGTGTCCCAGTACCAAACTGAGAGGGCAGAGCAAATAATGGATACAATAACTTTTAAATGTAACTACAAATGCAAGTTATAGATTTTCAATGATAAGGAAAAATAATGTATTGTTTTAACCAGGAGTACTGAAGCATTTTAAATACCAAAGCCTTTTTCCCTCCTATTTGCCTGATTGCTTATATCTTTCAGTGTTATTGTTTGAACTTGGTTTTGCAGCCAGTATCCTCTCAAGAGGAGAGTTCTCATAATACTGCTATCCCTGTATAGCACTCCTGTGACACTAATAGTCACATTACAAAAGAATCATTCAGGAAATATTCTTCCCAGATGTATCAGCCCATTAATATTATTATTAAAACAAACAAAAGGGGAAAGGCAAAGCAAAAAGGCTGCTTCTCTTTCTTTAGGATTTATAAAGATAAGGTTTTTTTCTTCTCTGAATCTTTCTGGAAAGGAAAAAGGAAGGAAAGAAGGAAAAATAAAAATATTAACATCGAATCACTACTGTAGTAGTGATTTATCTGTGAAGGATGAATAGCTAATGTTTTCTGCCTTCTGAAGCTATTCTGTCTCTCTCTGAATTCCTTGGAGTCCTCAAGGAATATTATTTTTTTTATATCTGGCCTGTTCTAAACAAACACTATTGCTAATTAGTGGAAGCACTGAGGATGGTGGCATTGGCTTCTTGCCGTCTCCCAGGAGTGGCTCAGTTGTTTGAGGAACAGAAGATGATTTTTCCAAAACTTCTCTGTGGACTTGGTACTCTGGGAGGGGCATGGCCCTTTGACCCCAACTGGAAAAAGGACTTTACAGGCATGCTTATGCCTCAGCCCTTGCTTTGTGGAGGGAATGGAGGGGGTTTGGTGTTGATGGTAAGAATTTGGAATTAAAGCACTGCTCAGCATCCATCCTGGTTCTCTTATTGGTCTTTTGACACCTTTTCCTCCAAAACGGAAGGGATGTAAATGGTGTAGAGCTTTTTTTTTTTCTTATTTTAAATTGTACAAATAAATATTATTTAAAGGAACTCACTTTAAAGAAGTAAGTGTTTAAGGGGAAAAAAATATTCATAGGGTGACCTGGGCAAAGTCTTCTTAGACTGGCTTTCCTCCCACAGTTTTTCAGTAGCTCAGAATTTAGACTTGATTTGTTCTCCTTCTTGGGTTCTGTTGATCTTAGTGGTTTTATGGCTGAAGGCACCATGAAGACTTCTCAGGAGGCTGTGCTTCAGGTTGTTTTTCTGGTGCCTAATGGTAATAATAAAGGCGCAGGAAATTCACCTCAGCTGCAGTGTCTACTGTGTCTGTTCCACCCAAGCTATTGTGGACCAGGTGGCCTGGGGGACCATCTCATCAGGCCCTGCAGAACTTGTCTCACACAGCTTAGGGAAAAGCAACAAAGCTAGTTCCAGCCCAGTTTGATTGCAAACCCCTTACCAATGGGACTGGGAATCTCACTTTCTTTAGCTCTGCAGGTCTGTGAATCTCAGATTTTTTTCAAAGAAAGACAGGAGTGGAAAAGATTTTCTACTTTCATCCAGAAATAAGGAAGACAAATGCTCAAAAAAACATCTCTTCAAGAAAACAGTTCTCTTCTGTGGGTGTTTCAGTGCTGATCATCCGCCATGTGAAGAATGCTGGAAAACCAAGATGTGTCCTTAAATTATCTTTGTTATCAGTACAGCTTTTTGAAGATGAGTGTGTGCCAGCAATCAGGAAGCCCGAGCAGTTCTGGTGCTCTTGGAGCTTGTTCTGGCTACACCCAGAAGAATTAAACAGCCAGATATATTGCCTCTAAAAAGTCCTTGAGGATGTTGACGCACATACAGAATGTGTCATTGTCTGCTCATTCTTCACCATATTATGTATGTTTGGTGTAATCTTAGTAAATTGTGGAAAACTGTTGGTTTTAGGAAGAGCCGTAAGCCCTTGCGGGAGGATCGGAGCAGCAGAAATGTGACATTAACATCTGCACAGGCTTTCAAACTGGCCGGGACTTCTCCAGAGAACATATTCAAACCCAGGCTTGGTTTATTAAGAGAGCATTGGAGCACTTTCTGTGTCTCATTTCACTTTATGTTTGTCCGTAACGACTTTTTTCCCCAAAAGTACCGCTTTTATGATGTCCATCCATATCAGGGTTGTGGTTTTTTAACTTGTATTCATTTTGTATCTCATGTTTTTCTTTGTAGCTTGCAGCAGGTGCCATTCCCGTAGGTATTGGGTATTATGTTTGCAAAATTACCTTTTTTTTTTTCCATTGTGTGATATATTTATTTATGTCTCCTGCCTTCACAGTTTGTCTCTGCCCTGTCGGTGTTTACTTGGGAGTGGGACTGTCCCTTGCTTTCTGAAGCCTGCAAAGAGCCCTTTAAACAGACAGGACCAAATTCCTTTAGGGCATAAAGTTGTTATGTTGTGATTGCTTTATGTTCATTTAATAATTATATGTCTTTATATAACTCTTCTACAAGAAGTATTTTTTTAATTTAAAAAGTACCTAATAGTCTGTTTGAAGTATGTAAACCATCCCAGGTTTGAACAGCGTGCTGGAAATGGTCCTTGAGGGGTGCATGTATACTCTTTCGTGTGGATTCTGATAGTTTTCTACTTAAAATTATAATGCTAAACAATTTATCAGAGATAAGCTAGTCTGCGTGACCCAGTAATATAGTCAGAAATCACAGTGCTTAGGTCCAGTTGAGCAGAGTTTCTTTTTGCATAAAATGTGATAAAAATATAAAAGCATAGCAATGCCAAGATTAAGGAAAAAAATTGCTTTGTAGGTCCAACGTGCACAGAAGGTAAGAGAAATAGGCATTGATCACAGTAAAGGTGATTCAACTTACGCATTAGGATAAAATTTCTAATACAAGAATAGCTACGGAATAGGATAAATTACTTTGGGATTAAATGGGATCTCTGTCATTGGTTTTTCTCAATAACAGACTGGGAAAAAAAATACTGTTTATTGGTGTTCGAAATGGCATGACAAGCAAGAACTGTAATAACTAACCAGGGGTTTTGTAAATTACATTTTTTACCAACTTCATAGCATCTACAAAGTGAACAATTATTGCCAATTACCTTATGTAATTTTTCATGGAAAAAAGAGGTTGCTGGTTGCATTGCTAGCTGTAAAATGAATTTTAATTTTACTGAAAGCTGGCATGGTTGCAACAAAGCTTTAGGCAATAGCAAACGACTCATTTGGAACGCTGTGCTATTTCTTTCATGTGGCTTTCAGCAACTGAAATGGTTTCTCATTTAAATGGTATAATCTTAGCCTTCCAAAATGTGTGCTTTAGAGTATTTTGAATTGATAAAATAAGTTTCTCTTTCTCCTTCTGTTGTGCTAATCTGTCCTGGTAGTATTTCATGACGATACTTAGTGCATGTGAGAGTTAGCTCAAGTGTTCATGCCTGTCCACTGTAGGGACTGCTGAACTTTCCAGGGGTCTGCTTGTTTTGTTTTTAATAACAGTAATGGCAGGAGTTAACCTTCCAGAAGCATTTGGGATCCAAGTGGAGACAATATTCAGGGAAGAAGAACATCATGCTACTTCAGGATAATTTGTTGAATTCAGCTCTTTCTGCCTGCACCCCATCCTCTGCATGGGACGGGCTCTGTAGAATTATGTTGGAATGTAGCCGGTAAAAATACTTTTCAAGTTATGCATTGTGCAGCCACTGGAGTTTCTGTTATGTTTAATTCATGGTACCAGCCCTCTGATTTTTCACCGCTGCCTTATTTGGGGCAGTTCAAGACAGTTTTTAAAGGACTCGTCTCCCAGGCTTTCGTGTTTTGCCTGATCACATTTGCATTTCTCTCTCGTAACCTCGTTTCGTATAACAGAAATAACCTTAATAACTAATGACCAAGGGTAGCACATCGAGTCAGGTTAAATTAACCAGACTACATACAAGAATACAGAAATGTTTGTTGGAAGACTGTAGGCAATAAAAGATAATGTAACTTATTTTAAAATGTAACCGTAATATAAAGCAAACCTTGCAGTCTAATCACTTTAATAACTCAATAGCATCTTTAATGAGACAGAGGAAGATGCTGGGATATTTCATACTGGTCAGACATCCCAGAAAAGTGTCGTAATTTGGGGGGCTTTTCAGAACCACCAGGGCATATTAAGCTTAAACACCCTTTTTGCCTGCTCTGTGCTGGCATCCCGCAGACGGCAGGGTAAGGACTCAGGGAAGAAAGTGCATTTTGCAGCTTTGCATCCATCTGGTGAGTTTGCACTGGAAGGAAATGACCTGAGGGTCTTTAATTAATTTGCCGTATTCTCTGTGAATACAGCAATAACTTCTGACTCTCTCTGTGGCAGAAACATTCCCCCTCTTCCTGTTAGCTGAGGTTGTGTTTGCCCCCAAATTAATTTCAGTCTTTTTTCCCCAGGGAACATTTAATTCTTCTTCCCCGTACTCTTATAATCTGCCAAGCCTGCTGGCAGAGAGGATGGAGTTGGAAGGGCAGGTTCCTGGCTGGGTGCTGAGGATATCTCATGAGGCATTGCCCAATCTTTATGTTGCCCCATGGTTTTGGAGTCAGCAGTAGAACCGCAGCATCACTCTTGGTGCTCTCCCAGTTGTACATCCAGCCATCCAAGCCTGAAATTTGTGTTCCTGGCAGGCTACCCAGGGAACTCACGAGTAACAGATTTCCAATGCCTTGACTTTTTTTTTTTTTTTTTTTCCCCTTAAAATGTTACTTCCTATTGAAAAATAGACCACAGTGGCTTTATTCACCTGGTCAACTGAGAGATTCATGATTTTGCATCAACGTATTTTGATCCATTTCAAGACATAAAGAGAATCTGAACAGCATCTATTTAGCAATATGCTTCAACATGTATGATTCTCTTTTTTTCATTCCAAAAGCCCAACTGTTTTATTTGCTCCATTAGTCGAGATAAGTTTTGTTCTGTTTTTAATATCATTGAAGGCAGTTCTTGAATCTGGTTTCTTATATTGGTAACTTATATTTGGCTTAAAACCTACTGCTTCACTGAAAAAATATAACTATTTAAAACTAATAGATACAGGTATTTGTTTACCATTGAGTTTACTTACTCTATAGGTTAAAGTGTATTTGTAATACAGAACCATGGAATTGTCAGAGTTGGAAGGGACCTCTAGAGACCATCCAGTCCAACTCCCCTGCCAAAGCAGGGTTGCCCAGA
>JAOTQQ010000002.1:1537761-1551701 GCA_026546715.1 Gallinago undulata | reverse complement strand
GGGACTCCACACCCTCCCTGGGCAGCCTCTGCCAGGGCTCTGCCACCCTCACCCCAAAGAAGTTCTTCCTCCTATTTAAATAGAACTTCCCATGTTCCAGCTTGTGCCTGTTGCCCCTTGTCCTATCACTGTAAACCACTGAAAAGAGTCCAACTCCAACATGCTTCAACCCTAGATTTTTATCAAGACGATTAGATTTTTAGAACAGCAGTGTTATTTTTCACTTTTTTTTTGACAGGTTTGTAGATTCAGTTTGTCAGAGTATTTGTACTTTCTCCTTATTTAGGTTTCAACTGAAACAAGCGCTTGCATTGAGTAACTGGGAACTTAATGGTATATACGAATTTATAATAAAATGCCTTTTTTTTTTTTTTTTAAATATCGTTTAAAGACCAAGGATCCCCAGCTCCACCTCTTTCTGAACGACTACAATACTTTTTTCACTGTGACTCAGAGTGGCATCACCCGCTACCTCACCCTGCTGCAGCCTGTCGACAGGGAAGTCCAGCAGCTTTACACCTTCTCGGTAAGCTGAATGCACGTGAAGGCACATCGGGCATTGTTCAGAGCAAATGTTGAAAAATCATCAGTTACAACATCGTTGTAGATCACTAAAGTGGCACAGAAAAATCAAAACAGTGAAGGATGTGGAGCAGCAATGCCAGGGGAGGGGAGGGAGTTGGTAATTAAGGTAGCGTGCTCCTCCGAAATGCCTGTGTTTGGTTTGATAGCAACATTTTACATCCCCCTACCAGCATCATCTCCGTGGTCCTGGGCTTGTGTCCTGCCCATCACCACCCTCCCATGAGACAGTCTGGCTCTCTCTTGTACCTAGCGTGGCCTTTGAGGCCACCTTGGCATTTTCTTGACCCTTGAACTAGGTACAAGACACCTGTAATGGCTTTTCTGCTTTATTTTTGTAGAAATTAAAATAGTAGGTGAACATATAGCACAGCCAGCAGTATTTTAAAAAATGAAGGAAAAAATAAAAAAGGTTAAGTGGATTTAATACACCCTCGGACATTTTCTAGCCTGTAAGTAAACATCTCAGCAGCTATAAAGCAGTTTGCAGATGTGCTGAAGGGGAACCCTGTTGCTCTGCAGGGGTTCCAAGTGAAGCTTCCCTGTTTGCTATCCCTTTAGCATTTGAAAGGAGAGCTCAGATTTCCTCTCTGAAATCAGGAGGTGTCTAACTCTTAAAGTCCCACCTTAAAATGCTGTCCTTGAGGTTTTACAGATGTGTGGTAGCTCCTGTGTGTGGCAGTGCCCAGGTGAGACTCGCAGTGTCTCAGACAGGTTCGTGAGCTGTGACCAAGCCCAGCACAGCTGGGGACAGGCTCTGCCCGTCCAGCCACGGACCGCGGCTCAGATCCCAGCCTGGGGCTGCTCCTCACCCTGGGAAATAGTTATTCCCTCTCATTTCTCCTGCTGATCTGACACCATATCTTTTAAAGGCACTACTTCATTTTGCTTTTGCCCTGAGCCTTGCACACTGCAGGCTCCAGCTCAGCTGAAGCCTCCTGTAATTTACTCCTAAGCGGTGAGAAAAATGAAAAATGAAATGCCGGTTAGTAGTTGTCATGCTGTATTTTCTCATCGTTTGAATTGTGTTCAGAATACACCATTAAAATATGTTTCTGTTCTGCTTTCTTTCCCCTCCTCTCCCCGCTCCGGAAGATGGCAGCTTCTGATGGTGTACAGGAGAGTGACCCGGTGACAGTCAATATCGTGGTGATCGATGCGAATGATAATTCCCCAACCTTCTCCAACATATCGTACAATGTCAAGATTTATACAGATATGAGGCCTGGGGAAGGTGTTATAAAGGTAATTTCAGGTCTTTTTATTAGCTTTGCTAACTCAGTCTTTGTTAGCAGTAAATGTCCTTCTTGATACAAATTAGAAATGTACTGAAATCGGCTAGACATAAAATCTGTGTATCTCCATCCACTTCATTAGCTACATAGTTATTAAAAAGCTGCTAATGCTAAATGACAGGCCTGTCTTAGATGTATAGCTGCAGTTCAGCTGTTTCATCTGAAATTTGACAAAACCTTTTCATCTGAAAAACCTCAAAAGAAAAAACAAATTCTCCTGTATTAGCAGGATATTGAAATAAAATATTTTGGGAGAATGGGTAAACAGTTCAGAGTTCAGTAGAACATAGCCAAAAATATTTTACCATGTTATAAAACCTTTCGGTTTTTAAGAAGCCTAGAGTCATCTAGGCTTCATCACGTGGAGGAAATGAGCAATGACAAAAGTGTTGAACACAGGCCCAGAGAGAGAAGCAGTTTTAATTAAAGTTTGCGAGGACTGATTAATGTTTCAGCGCAGACCGGAGGTGAACGCTGGTTGCACTGAAGTTAATGGAAAAAAGCTTTTTTGGGTGGTAATTCGTCTAAGGTCTCAGCCACGCTCCTGAGTGCTTCCAGTCGAGATGGATGAGAAGAGGAGATGCTGTAAGCGGAGGTCGGCATTCGAGGATGGTAGAAGGCAGTATGGGACTATTGGGAAAAAAGCCCAATTGATCAGCTGGTTTAAGTAATAAAATACAGTTTTCTGAAATACAGTCAGCAACCAAGCAAATGCAGGCAGCGGTGATTTAACCCTATTGAAAGAAGAGTTCGGTGCCTCTTTTGGCATATGCCCTGCTTGAACTGCATTTGTTATCTTTGGATGTTCATTAGTGTTATTCTTGTCTTTTCATGAGTCTGGGCTACGAGTGCTTCAAAGCGTCAATGAGAGCCATGGGGACATTTTCAGCAAGATTTGAAGGAAAGTTTAAAGTTTTAAACATAATTAAGTTCCTTCAAGCTTTGTACAAAGCTTTGTGCAAAAGAAAAAAGACACCAAATACTGTTGTCATGAATGAGCAGAAGGCAAGTAGAGCTCAGGAGCTGTGCGTAGGGTTTGACATCAGGAGTTGGATTGGTGGTATCTCATAAGTTCCTTACTCCGTGTATGAAGGTGTGGATTTTGTGAGTGCAATACATTCGATTGAGCTTGAAAAACTTAAATCAAGGGTGTTTTTTTTTTCTTTCTCTAGTCCAGAAAGAAATCATTGGGGTTATCACATGGCCTTTGCTGTGCAGGACATCAGGCAGACTGGTGTGCTATGGATTTAAAGTATCTGTCTCTCTTAGTGGTTCTTCCTCTTAAAGATGCATGTGCCAGGAAACATGGGGCAGAAGGTGTCACTAAATGAGATTGCAGCATGTATGAGAAGAATGGTTTCAGTATCCGAGGTTGGCCTTCAGGATGCTCTGAGCTGCCTGGCTTGTATTGATGCTGCCTGGGATGGAGCAGAGCAGCTTCTGTGTTTTTCTAACCCAGCTGTGATGCTGAAGTACTTAACGTGTTCAAAGGGAACGTGCTGGTCTGATGTTTCCACTGCAGATATTTTCAGACCTTGGAGGCGTGCAAAGAGCAGGAGGACAAATTCCTCAGTAAATTGTTCCTTCTGGGAAGAAGCAGGAGGGCGGCCCTGCAAGACCATCTGCCTTAGCCTGTGCCACCAGAATTAGCTCAGCAGAGGCACAAATTAATTCTTGGTGAGCAGGTTCAGTCTGAGAGATGATGATGTCCTGCCCTTGCCCATCGCAGCAGTTACCTTTTGCCTGCCCCCACTGACACTCTGTAGCTGCTTGGATAAAGAGCATCCATCAGATCCGTGGAGTTCTGCAGATTAGAAACACTCCAAGGGTGAAAAAGCAGAGGAGCTGAAACCTAAGAAGAAAAGTTTAGACATAAATATTGTGCGGAGCATTTGGACGTGGCTACCACCTGGTGTAGATCTCAAACAGGTCCCTGCTGGAAAGGCATTGTGAAGTTGGAAATGAGTAGTGGGGAAGTGAGGCCTTAAGCTTGCCTTTGCTAAAAATTGAAATTATTTTGGAAAATGTGTGAGTTCCGAGAGTGAGTTTTTTTCCCTCCTCCACACTTCTGTCTGCAAGCTCAACACATGGTGACTTTCAAACTACGTGAGTTTGTAACGTGGTCAGAGATGGAGGGTAGAAAATTCTGGCTGTTTTGGGAGATGGGTTGTTTTTCAACTAATCTTCCATTGCCAAATGATATGAGTTGATGAACAAACTGACAAAAGAAAAGCTAAGAGTAATCTTAAAATTTCTTCATGCTGATAATGCCAGTAAGTAAAGATTTCAGGGTTCTGGGGTATATGGGAAGTTGCTCAGGGGCTGCAGGCACCAGTTCTTTCATCCAGTGTTACAGCAGTGTGAGAACTGGGATATCTCCTGTGCAGTTACGTGTCGCCCCAGCGTCTGTGGTGCCACGAATACCCATGGGTTTCCTCAGACCAGGAGGGTAGATATGTGCTGCCTGATCACTGTTTGCTTTATAAATCCCTTCTCAAATGGAAAACAGACTTTTTTATTATTAATATTATATTTTTTCCTTTTTTTTAACTGCTTAATACAGTGATTTTGACGATATACTTTGCTTGTTCTCTGTATGTGGAACAAACTCATTATCTAACCCCACCTCATCATGGGCTTAAGAATCATTTGAGATTCTCTGCTGCAAGGTGGCCATCAGCTGTGATAGTTTCCAGGGGAAAATGAGCCAGGTCAGAGATGATTAGTCTGTAAAAACCACTTTCTCTAATCAGAGAAAAAGGGCACCAACTCCACTGGACCTGTGCAGTCTCACAATCATTTAGATGTAAGCGCTGGCTTCCACTTAACTCTCTACTCAGACTTATTTTCAGGGATGATCAAGAAAGTGGTTTATGAAGCCTGTAATCTTTCTACAAAATGCAAATGTCTGCTATAGCGGTGTAAGTGCCCTCATGTAGTTGCCATTTTGCTTTTATTATCCTGGAGGTAATAAGGGATTAAGACTTTTTTTTCTTTTTTTGCCGAGTGCAGTTGGGTGAAAACGTACATTATTTGTACATTAGACACCAGTTGACACTTGCTTCTTGTCCTACTTTGAGGGAACTTGTTTTGATTTTACTCCTGAAAAAAAGCAAACCCTTGGAAATAACCGCAGATATCAGGGGAAAAAAAAATCCCTTACAAGTAAATTATTATTTTTGTTTCAATTTTTCTTTTGTTCCCCCTGGGTTGGTTAGAGCAAGGCCTTTCCCTCCTGTCCCTGTTGATTTCAAGAGAAATGAGTGAAACAAATCTGTGTGAGTAGCATTGGTTTCATCTGGGAGCCTGGTGGTGGTGGTGAATCTACCTTTTGCCTTCCAGCTCTAGGTGTTAGCTGCAGCTCTGCCTGAATTTTTGGGTCATTTTTAGAAAGCTGGAGGGTATCAAGACAGAGGAGCTTGTCCCCTTTATAGCAGTGAGCTCCCTCCGCTTTCTGAGGATACGGAGCATGAAATCTCTGCTCCCTGCCTTCTTGGGCAGGGGCGATGGCAGTACCACTGCAGGGTTGAAAACAAGTGCTTTTGGGAGTTTTTATTTCAATAGTCTAATCTGAGTACTTAGAAGATTGTTCAAGGCCTGGATTGAGAAGAATATTTTCTCAGTTGAATTCATTTATCTGTATATTCTGTCCCTTTAAGCTTGAGAAATTCTTATCTGAATTTTCCCTCTGCTTTTATAGGAATTTTATTCAGCTCCCTGAGAACACCGATAGCTGATTGAGAAATCTGCCATTTAAAACAGATAAATATGTTGTAAATAGTAATTATCACTAGAAAGACTGATTGATAATAACCCTATTAAAGTACTACTAAAGTACTTAATTCCATAGTTTTATATTCTTATAATTTTGTTGTTTTGTTTTTCACTTTTCTGTTAGTTCTTTCTTCCTGTGACTCAGACATATGAACTAGTTGCTCATTGATGGTTGGAGTACGCAGCCATAATGCAGTAATATTTCACGCAAGTAATTTAAATCCACTCTATTTCTTTAGACACCTCTCATTTCTATATACAGGATACACTATGCAGGGCACTGAGAATACTGAGGAAGAAAATGAGAGTGCTGAGAAGGGGCAAAAGATGGCAGAAAACATTGTCTGCCTAAATCTTTCTGTAAATTTGTGTGAAGGTCAGAGACTTCATTGGCCCATGGAAAGATTTTGTGTTTGTTTTCTTTATAGAAGAAGTTGTGAACTCGCCTTAAGAAGTATATGCTGCTCTTACTCTGCTTTAAATTTATAAAGCTAAAAGAACCTATTTTAATTTATTTATGTATGTTATTTTCTACCTAATTTCCTGCTGCAAAGGTATGAGCCATGCTCAAGGGCTCTCTTATAAGAAAAATTAAATAACTCTGTGATTGAAAACGGAAAATAAGCTATACACTGCATTAGTACGTTACCTGCTCATCTTGGGTGAGCTGAAGCAGTTCTGCCTAAGATCACCAGTGCAAGTGGATTTGGAGGTCCTGCCCCAGATCCTGGCCGCGCAGAGGACTTCACCCGTCTCGGCAAAAATGACTGTCGTGCTGAAGGTCAGAAATAAAAGCAAAAAGATAAAACATGGTAAAACTGCAGGGAGTAAAGTTTCTATCGCTTATCTCTTGCTCACAGTAGGGTTAGTCTCAAGCAGTAACCGTACTTCCAGGTGTACGCAGGGACAAGTTTTATTTACAGCCATTAAATAAATGCCTCCTCTGGGACTTTCTTGCCGTTACACCAAACGTGGCTTCTTGGTGCTGGACCACGTTGTCTCTTTTAAATAGATTCTTTGCATTCCCTGCAAATAGTCGCGTGTGACTGGAGCCATCCTTGCATACAGACAGATACTAAATTACCTCTTAGAGACACGGTTGGGTATTGGCAGCTTGGCATGTGTGCTCGGGGTTTACAGCTCTTAAACACACATCTTGCTGTAAAGCTACAATTTAGAGGAAATCTTTGTAAAACTTGTCTCCAAACCATACTTAAGGTTGTATTTATGTGGTTATTTGCAACCCTCTGCCTTCAGTCCATCAGCATATTAATTTCCAACTACAAAGTAAACATTATTGGCAGAAGCAGAAAACAAAACTGGGTTATGTTTGCATTTCTCAGTAAATGCTCTTATATACTTAAATAAAAATGGAATGGATAGAGACTTAGTGAAATGTCTGAAGGAAAAAGTATTTTGACCTACTCTGTGTTAGTGTTGCCTTTCGTTGGCTCAAGTTCAGGAATAATCTTCATCACAATCCTGCTCGCCCCTGACACGTAGGAACTCATTACTGAGGTCAGTATTCTCCAGAATATTTGGTATTCTCCAGGCTTGGAACTGCTGGAGAGGGGACAGCAGAGGGCTACAAAGATCATGAGGGGCCTGGAGCATCTCTCATAGGAGGAGAGGCTGAGGGACTTGGGTCTGTATAGTCTGGAGAAGAGGAGGCTGAGGGGGGATCTGATCAACCCCTATAAATACTTCAAGGGTGGGTGTCAGGAGGATGGGGCCAGTCTTTCCTCAGTGGTGCCCAGTGAGAAGATCAGAGGAAATGGGTACAAACTTGAACATAGGAAGTTCCATCTAAACATGAGGAGGAAGTTCTTTGCTTTGAGGGTGGCAGAGCCCTGGCAGAGGCTGCCCAGGGAGGTGGTGGAGTCTCCTTCTCTGGAGACATTGCTGTGGGACCTGCTCTGGGTGGCCCTGCTTTGGCAGGGGGTTGGACTAGATGATCTCCAGAGGTCCCTTCCGGCCCCATAGCATTCTGTGATTCTGTGATACTGCTTTTCCTGGTGAAGCCAATGGCTGAGTTGTACTGCTGAGCCCCAGAGGGATGAGGAAGGTGTGTAGTTCCATCTCAGTTCTGTCAGGCTGGCATTTCTCACTGGTGTGCTGCTCTGGAGAGCACGGGACGGTTTCCTTGGCACCGTTACACAGCATAAACGTGTGCTGGACATGGCTCTGGAGCCTTCCACTCACTTGACTGGAACACTCATTTGGAAGGTAGCCACTGGCAAGGAAACCGATGGGACTCATGCTTTCTGCTGTATTCGCTCTAGGTCAGTACTAGTCAGACCAACTTTGGTGAAGGTTTTGTTGCTAAATGTAGGGTTACTGGAAAGGTGGTTTAGGGCAAGGTCACTGAAAATGTTGCTGCAGAAAGGTTGCAGCTCAAATGTTGAAGTCCAGTTTCCTCCAAGTATAAAGCGAGTCTGAACAGAGCTTATAGAGTGATGAGGAAGGTGTCTTTGTAAGCTATACGGCCACCGTAAGTCTCCTTCCAAGAAAACCACTTCTTGCTGCAGCAGAACATGTGCCTATTTTACAGAACTTTCACTACATTAAATTTTAGTGAAGCTGATACTGCTGGATGCAAAAAAAAAAAGTCTTAGGAAAATAAAATAATTTTTTTTGTACTTCTTTCTGTATATTTTAGTGTTTTTCTCAAATCTTATTAACTATGAAGCTCTATCAGTTTGGAACAGCTGGAGAACCATGTGTTGTTATAGGAACCATATATTATGGCAGCTAGTTGACTTTAATGCTATTTAATTCTATATTTGATTCCTGGGTTTGCCCCCAAAACGTTATTCAAATCACTTATCTTTTCAAGCATTCAGTATTTGTAAGTTTAATGAACCTTATTAATCTACGTACTTGCGTAGTCAGCTAATTTCCATTTTCATGTTGTCACAGTAAAATCTGGCCTTGGTCCAAATCCTGTCATTAAATCCTTAGGACCTTGTATTTTGCATAAAGCCTTTATTTATCTACTTGTGTGCGTTACTTTTGAAGTTCAGTAGAGAAGGTTATAACAGCACTTTTCTTAACTACGTCCCTGAGTTTGATGGTTTCTCTTTGCGAGCTTAGTGAAAACTGTAGAATGAGTGGAAGGAAGAGGAGTTGGAGAGAGCTTTAAGCTCTGAACCCTGGGAGGGTGGTGGAAGTCTGGGTTATATGCTGAGATTTGGTGTGTTGACTCTGCACATTGCAAGTTAATATACTGGTATCTCAAGACATCATGTGGGTGGAATGTAAAGCATGGTACAGAAGTGCAGTCTTTGTGGGATGACTTTTTTCAGAATTTCAAGAGGAAACACAGAACGAGATAGAAATGCTTGCAAAAAATAACACATGGGTATTAATTTGTTTTTTAAACTTCGAAGAGGAAATTGTCTCTGCTTGATGTTTTTTTTGAGTGGTATTTCAAGGGATTATTCTGTGTTTGATAGATTATGGGATGTCTCAAAATACTATAGGAAGGTGTATTAAGAAGATTTGCTAATTCGAGCACACAGGTGATGAGTCTGGATTGCTGGAAGGGAGCATCTATGACAAAGAAATTTAATTTATCTAAGATGACTTTAAATACTTCTGTGTTGGAAATTTTCTTTGGATCACTTCTGTGTGAAAGGAGCAGAACACTAATTAGTTCAGGAGAGAAATAACTACCATGCTTTCCAGTTGATGAATACTGTGTGCAACCTATGCCATGTTAAAAATGGTAGGTCCTCCATGAAGTAGCTCAGTCCCCACCAGCAGTAATAGCTTGCACTCCTAAGAAGGTAAACCCCACTTCCCTTAGTACATCTAAATCACTTACCTTTTAGTATTTCAATTAATATATTCTGTTTCAGCTATTGTTGGCTTAGTTCTTGTTTTTTGTATTACATATGAAATTTCATATTTCACCGTGCATAAAGAATTGAGATTACCCTTTAAAGCAGCTGGGACACTTCTGCTGTCCACTTGGGGAGTGTCACCTGGAAGAGAAAAAAGGCTGTCTGGCATTTAGCCTGCTGCGTTGGCTGGCCCTGGCTGAGATCACATCTCTCGATCCTGCCATTGGCTTCACAGTCATTGCTGAGGTTTTGTGTCATCCTGCGTTACCCTCAAATCCTGTGCTGGCAGTCCTGTGTGCCATGCTGCCCTCGTGTCGAGAAAGCCCAAGCAGCCAGGCCAGCAGAGACCTTTCAAGAAGCTACACGTCTGTTTTCATTTCATTCTCCCTTCAGTTGCCCCGCAGGGAATCGTTTCAGAGGCTGAGATTTCTTTGTGCATCCCGGCAGGGGAGGCTCTGGAGCTGTACCTTCTGGTGCCCCGTGCCATTTCCCACCTCAAAGTGCTCTGCTGAGGCTGGAAGCAGCAGGATCCCATCGTACCATCCTTCCCTCTCAGTTCTCCTCCACGGCTGTTGGTACCAGGAGCTCTGCTACCACCGGCTGCGGCTGTGTCCCCCCCGATGCTCTGCTTGTACTGCTCGTTGCCATGCCCTGTGCTGTTTGAGGTGATGCACAGTCACCCAAAATTAAGAGCCAGCTGAGAAAGCAGCGTGCATTTCCCACATGAACCCCTGTGGGAAGAAGAAATTAACCTTAGGAAATCCAGAGGTACTTGTGTACTTTGGTTGTACTTTGGTGACTCGACCCTAAATGTCACAAAACGCTGCGCTGCTTTTCATTTTCTGAATCCGGTGACAATTAAGATGCAATTTTAATTGCAGTAAGACAAATCAAGGGACAGGCACTGTGGGCGGTTTGCTGTGGGATTACACGTTGTGTTTAGAGCAAGTGGTGTTATTCTGTGTATGTGTAAGGGAGGAGGAGAGGGGAAAAGGCTTGGCCAGGACGCGGGGCTGGCAGTCGGCGTGGCTGAGGTGTTTGTGTGTATTTCTGGCTGTCGCGGCGGGGCTCTGACGTGAAATCTCAGCTTGCTAGTTCTGTGCTTTGTGGCGTGGCAGTCAGAGCCCTTGGTATCGGCTAAAAGCAAGCAAATCTGGTGACTGAGCTGTGTTTTCTGGCCGTGCGTGCCCATGTTTGATTTAGCGCGGCACGCTAGGGAGGTGGGATAAAGCCGTTGCCTTTCCCAGGGGCAAGATAAGGACCCCCCTCGTTACATTACGTACATCATGATAATTTGGGTCTAAAATAGCAGGCCTTAGATTCATGCTTAGCATCCAAATTGTACAATTATATAGAAGAAACACTGCACGCGGGAGTAGTGACGGTGCCGCTAGAGCGATGGTGCAGAGGTGACAAAGCACAGAAGGTCGTGCTCAGTTGCATTTATGCCACGGCTCCGAGATCACCCCCCCAGACACAGCCTTTCGGGGGGGGGGGGTGTGGGGTGTGTGTGAAATGGGCCTTGCACGTCTGTGATGTGCGTGGTCGTGTTCCCTGCCGTTTGCCTTCCCCTCCGCTGCCCTGACCCTACGCGCTCACACGAGCAACACAAACGTTGTTCTCTGGTTCCTGCAAGGGCTTCCACGGGCCAGACCTGGGTATTAGAATTTCTGGCAGTAACTGTACACTCTATGCGATTGTAGAGAGGGATGGGAACTTTCAGTAATTAAATACCATCCTCTTGTTCCTTTTGCAGCGCAATTAAGTATCTTCTTCCCCCCTCCCACCTTCATAGGAAGCGTTATAAATTCCAATCCGCAGAGAGTAAACTTGGTCTTAATTAGTTTTCTTAATTCATACCTTAAAATAATTTGCCTGCAATATTAGGAAAGCAGTTTGTCTCTGCTTCGTGATGCTTTTTACAGCTATTATCCTTCATTTAAATGGTATCCTTGTTGTACAGTAATTAGAAATCACTGCATATGTTACAGGTGTTCAAGTTTCCCCTCTACTTCCTCTACCCCCTACTGAGTTGCCTTACAAAAAAAAAAAAAACAACTATTAAAATACAACAGTGAACCATGTGTGCTGACATTCTGGTTTTGAATTGCAGCTCACCGCTGTAGATGCGGACGAGGGACCCAATGGACAGATAGTATATGAAATTTTGGCTGGGGATCAGGGAGACTTCATCATCAATGACCGAACAGGCCTTATCACCATTGCTCCAGGAGTTGTACTGTCAGTGGGGCGATCCTACGCTCTCACTGTCAAAGCATCTGATAGTGCTCCTCCTGCGCAGAGAAGGTAATTCATCTTCTAATGAAACTAATTTTGTAATCAGTGCTTAGCAGGGCGTAAGAAGGGTGGCACACCCTTGTGTCTGTAACTCCTCACTGGAATACAGTTCAATGTGTTCTTTTTTGGTGTAAGGATCACATTTTGGAAAAGTGTCGTACTAGAATTCTTTTACTTTTTGTTCCTTATTTACATTTTCCTTGTAATACAGAGTTTTCATTATTGCATTTGCTCGTAATGGCCTATTTTTTAAAAGTTCACATATTGTGCTGTCATTGTGCATGACCGTTTGCCAAGAGAAATTAAGGTGAGGGGATGTAAGGAAGAAAGCAAGTGAGAAGGGAGATGCTTTTTGTACAGAATGCAGCTTGCTGTGATGCAGAAAGGATGAGAAGCAAGTCTGGTTGCTGAGCTGGAGACCTTCTCTCCAGGTATAGGGTGTGCGAGGTCATCCAGATTGACATGCTGGGGATATACTGAACAGGCTGTGCCAGTGGGTGAGCACTGCCCCAGCTTAGACCTAAAATCTCACTGCCACAATTGTTTCTGTTCTCTGCCAGCTGATAAAACAGAGCAGCCTGCAAATTTAGTATGGTTAGAATAGGATGCTCGCATGTTCCGAAAAAATAAAGGTACCAAGTGCCACTTACCTGCTTCTTTTATGTTTTTCATATGGCAATTGTGCACAAATGTTGTTGTTTCATGAAGAGGTGCATAAAAGTGGCTCTCGTGTCCAAGCCTGGTGATGATAATGTGACAACCTCATTGTCCAAAGAGGATGGCAGAGAGGAACAGTCGTCTCCAGCATTTAAATATCCCACAACCTTTTCTCTTTTCCTCAAACGGGGAATGTAATGTGGAAAGATTACTCAAAAGTGGAATTTCAGTCATTGGCTTTTCTTTAGGACCTGCTGCTTCTATCATGTCTCCAAGAAAGCTGCTCATACTGTTCTGCACATATTTTATAATTACATTTTCCAATAACTGGAAACACTTTTCAGTTACCCAAAAGTTCCCCTATCAATCATCTAATTTGGTTTCAGCATCTTCAAACCCTCAGTTTTGTATTCAGATTGTTAAATTGTTCATAAAACTAAGATCTGGTAACACAGTCTTCTGGTTAAATTTTCTTCTCCTTTCCCTCTGTTGCTTGCTTTCTCAATAACCCACTCAGGGTAGCTGACAGTAGGCTGTTAGTAGTGCTGAGAAGATTGTGGACTGTTACGTACTTACTTTTGTGTAGTACTAGCATAGTATTGAAGTGGAGGAGAAAAATCAATAAAAAAAACATAATCAGAATCTAGCCACATGGCTCCAACAACAGTAGCCCCTACAATACAGCTGTGATTGCTATCAGCTCCTTTTATGTTTGAGAAATTCTTATATTGTCTAAAAATATAGACTTCTGATGGTATATGTGGGGAGCATGTGCTTCCTCCTCTGAAAATGACTTTATTGTAATAATCGTCAGAAGTGGAAGAGCTCTCTTTTCTTGTCATTTCTTCTTCTCTCCCTTTTTATAGAATTCATAGCATGTAATTTGCTTCATAACGTTCTATGTGTGTTCAAAAACCCCGCTCCATCTAAGCAGTACTCAAGTAGCAGCAGTAGGTGGCCCCAGGGCCAGCCTGGCCTTGAACTGAGGTGGTTTTGTTGCCTGGAGCTGTTTTTTTCTGTGTCTGTGATGGTTAAGAAATCAAGGGGAGGGCTGCTGGACCATCAGCAAGGTGCTGTGGAGAAAGAACATGAACAACTCTTAGTGTCTAGTAAGGTACTTTTAGATAAAAAAAGATTTTGCTGCCTTCCTGATGTCCTTTCTATAGGACTGGAAACCCAGGAGTGAGCTGTTGGTGCCTGTAGGAGCCTCCTGCCTTTTCACAGAGAGAAAAGCCAGGGAGAGCTCGTGTGAGCTACAGCTCAGACATTTTTAAAACTGTCATTTTACATCTCAGTTCCTTTCCTCTGGCTGTGAGGTGGTCAGTATCTCACAGTTGGGGTTGTAGGAACTTCTTGCTCTTCCTAATTCAAAGTTGTCACATTGTGTTAGGTGGGACCTCTAGAGATCTAGTCCAACTCCCCTGCCAAAGCAGGGTTGCCCAGAGCACATCACTCAGGGCTCCATCCAGGTGGGGCTTGAAGATCTCCA
>JAOTQQ010000002.1:1524083-1537661 GCA_026546715.1 Gallinago undulata | reverse complement strand
GGACTCTTTCCAGTAGCTCCTTGTCCCTCTTGAACTGGGGAGCCCAGAACTGGATGCAGTGTTCCAGTTGTGGCCTCCCCAGTGCAGAGCAGAGGGGGAGAATGACCTCCCTTCACCTGCTGGCCACACTCTTCCCTGTGCAGCCCAGGATCCCATTGGTGACAAGGGCCAAGATGGCCTTTGAGGGAGGCACTGCCCACCAAGATGTCTTGTTGGAGGCAGTAACCAGTATTTGAGACCAATAGGAATGGGCCTGGTCTACCAAGCCATTATGTATCTGCAGGCAGGAAATTGTGTGTCCTGGAAGATAAATCAATACATAAAGGATTTAGATGTAATTTCAATTATTAAGCATTTTTTCCCAGATGTGGTTCTGCTGCTGGGCTTACCAACCTAATTGGAGTCATGTCTCCCTTGGCTGGGGCTCAACTGTCCCACAAAGAAAGACCAAACTACAAAAGCTGGCTCTTTTTTTTTACGGGCTTTTTCTTTTACAGGAACTGTAGCACCATAACCTTTGTAAATGCAAGTTTAAAATTAAAGGCATCCTGTGTGTCTCTTTTGCATGGTGTGATGTTACATTCTTGGCAGGTGACTGTGCATGGTACAGAATACTTTGCTGAGTCTTATTAAAGTTTCCATCTATAGCAAGCACCATTACTGTAAGTTATTGAGGTATATTTAAGTACGCTTAAGTACTTTAAGTATGCTTAAGTTTATACAAAGCATAAAAGTTTGAAGATGAACTTTAGCTTTTTGGAGCTGAAGTTATAGTTAAGTTTAGCAGTTTGTGCACCAACTGCCGTTGTGGGAAGGCTCGGCCCTGTCTCCTTTCCTTTCTTGTACCAAGTGGATTTTGCCAGCCACTTGAAATGGGCTGTAGATAGCACACAGAAAAGGAAGAGGTTACAATTGCAAAGCGCTAATCAAAACTGGATTGGAAATGAGAAGAAGTAGCTGTTTGATCTTAAGGTGCTCTTAGTTTGCAGACTACTAGCGCTTCACTTCTGTGATCTTATCTTAAAGATCTGGAGAAAATTCGCTTACTATTGTGATGAACAGAAACAATTGGGGTTTTTTTAGAGTTTGATAGACAATAGATCAGCTTGGGTATTACTAAGGTGTAGCAGGATCAGGGAGAAAATGATGCAGAATTATATGTTTTTATTAAATACTCAGCAGTGGGAGAAAAACGCACGCTAAACTGCAACCATTTGGATGTGTACATCATACACAGACAGCACCTACCCTGAGAAAATACGCAGCCCCCGTGCTCAAGTGGTATTTTGTCTGCTACTCCTTTGTGCCTGTTGCTGAGCATTTGGCGATGGTGTTTATTTTTTTGACTCCAACAATGTAAGTGTGGAACGTGGATCCAGAAAGATTAGGGGGTTGTGAAGGCAGTATCTTAGAACAGACAGGACAGGAAAGTGACTGTAGTATATAAGAACGTAAGGACATAATCGACACTGAATGATCAGCTTTAGTTGTAATTGTCTGTCTTCCCCTCATCACGCTGGTTTTCTTTTACATTGAGTCAGTCTTCTGCAAATTCACCTTCTTGAATGCTCAAGTGTATGATAGATGGTAAGGCTTTACCATTCACTGATGCATTTCAGTGTGAGTTACCTACTTATTTAAAAGGTGATGAAATCAAACGAGGACCTGCCTATTACGGTTAAAGCAGGAAGATCCCCATCTCCTGTATCCGTAGGTGGAAGCGAACCCGGCGCTCGCTCCGAAGAGACGCGGCTGCGGCGAGGCGGCATCCACAGCATCTCCATCCGTGAGGAGCTTGGGAGTGCCCTGGGCTACCTGGTAGCCAGGGGCTTGGGGCACTGAGGGATGTTTGCTAGGCTGGCACAACACGGCTAGCAGTGGAGCAATTTAACACTGAAGGCTCATTAGAGTCAGCTCGTATTAATTGGTAATGTAGGAGTGGTGGGTGGGTTGACCTTGGCCAGCTGTTAGATACCCGCCCCGCCGCTCTCACACTCTCCCTCCTCAACGGGGCATGGGAGAAAGTAAGGTCAGAAAGCAAGGTAAAGACATAGAGATCACTTATCGTGGGCAGAACAGCCTTGACTTGAGGAAAATTAATTTAACTGCTAATTAAAAGAGATTTAGATGGTGAGAAATAGATAAAAACTAAGCCAGCAGTTCTTCCTTTTTCCCAGGCTCAACTTGGCTCCTTCATTCCCAACTCCCCTGCCCGTGGGCAGTGCAGGGGATGGGGGCTGGGGCAGTGGTCAGTCCCAAACAGCCCCACTCTGCTGTTTCTTCCTCCCTACACCTTTCCATGCCCCACCGAGGTCTCACCACGGGCTCCAAGGGAGTCTCTGCTCTGGCACCTGGAGCACCACAACCACCTCCTTCTCCTTGGTGCTCACAGGGCTGTTCCTCAATGCTTTTTTTTCCTCATTCTACTCCTGTTTGGTGTTTTTCCCCTTTCTTTAAATCCTGGTGGAGCGCGGGCTGCGTGTATGGATGTGCCCCTTCTCCAGCAGGTACCTACGGATGGGACTTGTCCTTCTGGACGGGGCCGTTCACGGCTGGTTATCTCCGAGCGTGGTGGGGGCACTGGGTGACACAGCCCTGGTGTTGCAGCCATGGTCTGCCCAGCTACAATCAGCAGCACGGAGTTTTACAGCCTGCTGGCAAAGGGTGGTGTGAAGCATCCGTAGCACAGCGGCGACGGCGCTCGGTCAGAGTTCTGAAGAGCTGAGTAACAATATTGATCAGTGACGTGTCATTTTGGTATTTAATGAACAGTATCACTGAACACAGATGCTATTTAAACTATAAGATGCCTGGTAAATTCTGGTAGGAGTCTCTAAAAATACCTTATGAGTTTTCTAGCCCTGCAAGGAGCAGCTCGTTGTGTGGGCAAGTTTTTCTTCTCTCCTCAGCCCACCCACCAACCCCCACCCCCAGAAAAAAAAAAAATAAAAAAATTTGGGAAAATCCTTTGTCCTGAAGAGGTTTCTTTCCCAGCTTTGTCAAAGGGCTTACGCAGAGGACATCTGTGCCTGCAGTGTGATACTTGCTCTCCTCAGGATTTTGTTCTGGGGCACGGGTACTCTTATAACACACAGGAGAGAAGGCAGATGGGGTAACTGAGCAAAGATGCAAGAGAAAGGTCCCTTTAAGCTACATTTTAAATCTCTCTTTGAACTTCAGGGAGGCTTTTGGCTCCCTTTCTCAATTTGGAGCAGTCGAATAGCATGGTCCACATAGACCGCAGCATGGTCTTCTCAGGGTCTGTGGTGAGTGTCATCATGGCCAGAAGAGCCTTCACCTGGCAAACTGGAGTGCTGTGGGCAGTGTTAGGGTTTCAGTGCAGTTGAAGGGTTTGCCAGGTTTCCTCGGTGGGTTTTGCAGCCTGCTGTGTTGCCGTGGCTCGTTAGTCTGAAGCGTGCTTGGGTTTATTTGAGCTATTATAGAGCTGTGTACATCAGTCTTCTCCCACCGTTGCAGCGATGCTTTCTCTTCCCTCTCTTCCAAAGAAACTTAACAAACCAAACAACAGGGATGCTCCAGGGTGGATGCTGTGCATGGTAGGAGCAGTTACCATCTGGGAATTTGTCATGCTCTTCTAGAGGATGCAGTATCGCCAGGGGATTATGAGTTGTCTTCGTATGTGGAGTGATATCCTACTGCCTCGTAAGAACAATGAACACTTGGGCTACTTTTAAAGAAATTATTTAGCTTTTCTTCTGTTAATGTGGCAGCCTGCTTTATTTTTGATGCAGAATGAAAAATATGTCCTGAAGCTTTTAAAGGAGCAACGGGAGGTTGTCAGAGCTAGAGAACACACAGCGTATAAAATAGATATTGTTGGTTGCTTGTGCTTATTGATTTATTGACTTTGACTGGCTTTGATTTCTTTTTCTTCCTGTGTTACAGGAGCTCTATTACTACTGTTTACATTGAGGTCCTTCCACCCAACAACCAGAGCCCTCCTCGCTTTCCCCAGCTGATGTACAGCCTTGAAGTCAGCGAGGCCATGAGAATCGGAGCCGTTTTGTTAAACCTGCAGGTACGGATGCTTCCCCGTAAGCCTTTCCCACCTTCCTTCTGTCTGTGCCCATGCCACGCACAACCCAGTCCTTGCATACGGGGGAAAGAACAGTTTACAGGGATGGAAAATTATTTAATTCTAATAGCTAGCCCCTTTTACATGGAGCATGTAGGAAGAGTGCTTGGATATTTCTGTAACTTCTTTTTTTGCATTAAGTGTGCTAAAAGGTACTATAGGCTGCATATGGGACTGAAGTACATGAGAAAAAAAAAAATCCATGAATGGCTCAAAATGCAAAAGACCTGTCAAGTTCTTATGTTAAAATCTTTATATACATGTTTGCCATTAAATCAGAGGAGCATAGGACCTTCCACACCTAACTCACGTGGAATTTCAGCAATAATTTTGGCACTCAGCCTTCTTTAGCCTGTTGGTTTTGAAAAGGGTCTGAAGATGCGGACTCCCCTCGGTGTATGGAACGGCTGCTGTTAAGAGGCTAACAAAAAGCAGAGGTCCCTGTACTAACTGAACACCCAAAATTGCTCTGCAAGTGGAAGCAGTAAAAGCACATTGGTCCAATATTGCTTATAAATAATGCTGCCCTGCCACGGTTTGCAGACCCAGGTTGCTTCTCTGCGTG
Source organism: Gallinago undulata (assembly GCA_026546715.1). Lineage (NCBI taxonomy): Eukaryota > Metazoa > Chordata > Aves > Charadriiformes > Scolopacidae > Gallinago > Gallinago undulata. The sequence goes on along the minus strand of JAOTQQ010000002.1, from coordinate 1,533,000 downwards.
CTGCTGCACAGTTAATAGATCAGCTTTCCCCTGGCTTATTTACTGTTCCCTAAGCTTTTGCTGCCTTGTGTTCTGTCCACATGTCTTGAAAGGCAGCTGTGCAAGATAGGCAGATAAATTACAATTCTTCTGATGTTTTTGGGGGTAACTTAATATTATTATGAAGTAATTATGGCCTCCAGTCTAAAGCAATAAACTCAGTACAGATGCTCTCCTGCGAGTGGTTCCTGCAAACATTATAGCATTATTTGGATTTCATATGAAGCCGTTCCAAGGAGGAACACTTCAGATACCTGAGCTAAACAGAAATCAGAGAGAGGAATAGCTTTGAGGCAGTGTAACTCTATTGAAGTCTGCTGAGCTCAGGGGAATTAGGTCACTTCATATCAGCTAAAGTGTGGGGCTCGGCATGTTTTGCACATTCCTTAAATGCACAGGAAAAAACATAAAAATAAACCAAACCAAAGTGTGGGAGATAATGGAACTGTAATTGAATCAGTGATGCAGGTGAACAGGCAAGTTTCATTTGCTTATGAAAGATGAAGATTATTATGGATGGTTAAGCTGATGCGGTCACCTGCGCTGGGGGAGGGTGACTCGTTCCGCTTGGTGCTGGCAATTAACTTCTGGCACGTCTTCAAAGCCTGCAGGAAGTTCAGAACCCAAGAGCCACGCTGCTCAGGAGCCTTCTCCTCACTGGTGGGAGACGCTGGGTTTTGAAAACCCCAAAGCGTAGTGGGAGCCAGGAGCACGCTGAGAAACAGAAACATAGGTGTTTACTTGTCAGCTGCTGGACTGCAGGCCTGCCTTTGGAGGCAGAAAAAACATTAGCAGGTTTTAGTATTTCAGGATTTAACACAATTTAAATGTGGTTAGAAAGCGAACCTCGTCGTTGGAATAATCTACCTGCTTTAATGTCTCACTAAACCCCAAACATTTTACCTAGCTTTTGTTTTCCTTTTCAAATGCTCCTTGGTAAGGTAGGCTGGGTAGATCTGGGAGAGACCTTCTGTGCCAGGTAAAGGGCAGGGGATATGCAAAGTGGTAACACCAGTTACTCTCCCAGCCACGATGCTGGTGAGCATTTTGGTGATAGAGCAGTGGATGTTCTCTTGCTACATGCCCAGGATCTCCAGAAATGATGAGTTACTCTGGTTGGGAAAGAGTGAAGTGCATCACTTAGTCTTAAGAGCTTTGGAAATGCATAGAAACTGTTGTCTTCTACTTATTGTTACCCAAGTGTAGATTTAAATTATATTACCAAAATGCTATGCATGACTTGGATTAAGCTAGACATTTTCTGTTTATGAAAAATACTTAAATCACAAATACGTGCAGCTTCATCTCTTGGGGATTAGTCAAAGACTGTATCTCTTGTAGGACTGGTGGTCCTGGACCTGAAATCTGGATGTCTTTATAGCACAAGTTCAACTGCCTCATTCTGCATTAATACACCCATCTGTATTAAAGGGCTTTCATTGTGTGGAGTATATTTCTGTCTTCATCTTTTTTTATTCCCTGTGTAAAATTGGCCAGGACATTTTAAACATTCATAGACTGAGGATTTAAGCTTATGAAGTCTTGTGCTGTTTTTTTCAGGCAAACAGAAAGTTACCAGTTAGTCATTTTGGTTCATCTTGGGGTTTTTTGTGGGATTCTAACAGGAGCTTAAGGTATTGCCTGTGTTCCATAGGTAAATATGGAATATTGCCAGACCTCAAATATTTAACAAGTGTTTTCCTGTGTAAATTTTCACACTGACTTTTTCTTTCATGAGTACTCTTATCAATACCTTTACGTGATCTTAAGGTCCAAGGTGTTTTGGGTTGGTGCAGTAGGGTTCAGAGTACTTTTATGACTCCCTCTTAATAACGTTTTGTTAGTGTTGCACACAGCGTGAGGATTAGAGACTGAGAGAGAGCACACAAGTTATTTTAAATATTCCCGAGTGAGCAAATCTGAAGATCTGCGAAGCATCAGTGTCAGTAACAATGCAAATGCAACTATTTGAAATTTGCCTATTAGACTTTAAAATACCTGCTCTAAAAACAAAATTTACTTTCTCCTTTTCCATTAAAATTTTTCGTGCAGATGATGGAAGGTTATATTTTTTTGTCTTAACACTATTATTTATTTTATGTGTACCCAGCTGGTTGTGACTGGCGTTTTAATTAATAACATTTGAGATTAAGTAATGCAGTATTAAATGATCTCCACAGTATTAATTTGTAAATAAACCTCAAAGTTTATTGCATGCCTGGGAGGCATTTATTGCTTCGTGTTTTGCCAGCCATTATTAATTAAAATATGCAAATGGTGTCATTTTTCTGGGAGTCTGCAAAACAAATAGGACCATTATCATGGTCCCCTTAACGTGCTGAACAAGGAAGCAACGTGAAATCATTGTGCGCAACTTATGAAGTCACTGTGTACCATTGGTCTGGAGAACAGTAGCTATAGATTGCTCTTTTCTCATGTGCAAGTCTTCGGTGTTTTTCTGACATACAGAATAACTTGATGTTCTTCGGCTTTAAAGAAAGCAGGAGTTTTTTAAAACAATGATAAGCTTTTCCCCCTGTTTATTTAAGAATGTTGATTGAAGGGTAGATTTTTTTGGACATAGGGAGAAAATGAAATGAACTGAACTAGAACCAGTCTTTTCTGGATTTTTTTAAAGTCTCCTGACTTTTTATGAATAGGCCATAAACAAATCTCTGGGATACCCATAAATGTGAAGTGAGGACAGGTAAGCTAAAAAGAATACAGAAGACCAGTAAGGGCAGAAGCAGTAATTTGACTCTGATGATTTAGTATTTATGGTAGTCCTCAGAGATACCAGTTAGTAAGGTTTTCTGCATCCAGTATTATACAGTTTCCTATTCTGGGCTGAAAATTGTTCACTAGTCTTTACTGACTGTTCATATCTTTGGCATAAGAACATCTTTATACCGCTTGCACCCTCCAATGTGCTGGCACCCCCTGTCACTCGGTGCCATCCGTGGATTTTATAAACAAATTCTCTATTCGATCAGTGGTGGTGTAAATGACAATACTGATGGGTATTGGAACAAAGATACACACCTTTGCAGAAATCAGTCAATACTAAATGCCCTCCACTGCTGGCTGACCTTCATTTTTATGATCAGTTTTGCTCTTGCTTAATCCCATCTCCTTTAGTGGTTTAGACACCACGTTGTCTAAACTGGTTTGAGAAAACGTGGCAGAAGGCAATGGGAGAAGCCTCGCTACGGCTCAGATGCAAAATTACATCCACAGCTTTTTGCCTATTTACCAGGGCTGTTCTGAAAGAAGATTAGATTGCTTCGGCATACTTTGTTCTCAAAAAATTCAGCTTTGTGTTATCCATCTCCATATTGCCATCGCCGGTATTTACAAATAATTTGATTATTTGTAGCTTTCTGGGAATTGAGCTCTACCTGTCTGTCCTGTGATTTCCTGGCTCGTTCCTCTGTGAAAGATGTACCTTGTGTTTGCCCTTCAGCATGTTTGTGAGTTTTCAAAGAAAACTGCTAATGGCTTTTAGATTGCTTCAGCCCACGATTTTCTACACTAGGATGAATCTCATCAGGCTTTAATTTCAGCAGATGATTTAAAGAAGCTCTATTTGTGTACGTATCCTCTGCCTTATTCTTCCCCTATTCTCATCTGAGATTTTACCCCTTTGTTGCGACAGTTAATTTAGTTAGCTGCTTGATTGCAGCTGCAACACAAGTGTTGGCTCTTTGACCTTCTCAACATCATTCTTTCTGCTTTTGTACTGTGGCAACATCCCACACTCCTCAAGTTTCCTCTGTAATTTAAACATTTCTTTCTTATCCTTTGTGTTCTTTTCTGTTTCTATTACAATTTTGCCTCGACTTCTGACTTTGTCCCCATACAGTTGTGCTTGCTTTTTCTTTATACTGCTCCCCTTCATCCGATTTAGCCACTGTTTTCTATCCACTTCTTTTGGTTAAGGCAGGTTGGTCTCCTACTAGATTCCCTCTTCTGCCCACACACTGGGAAAGTTTGTGCTTCTGTTCTTCATACTGGGGGGCAAGGGGATGATGGGTGGGTAGTAAGTTTTTTCTTGTTTTTTTTTTTTTTGTGTGTGTGTGTTAAGAACTGTTTTTTAGGTGGTTCTAGCTACACAGTTCTTGACTGCTGTTTACAGGAAATGCTTGTGGAAAAATAGATAAGAAAAAGGATGGTTGTTGAAAAGATGAAAACCACAAAAATACTCTCTCCTTATCTTCTTTTTAATTTTGACCTATCTCCTATTAAATCCTTCCTTGAACTTGTCAGTTGGCCTTCTTGCAATTGTCACAGCAGGGGGTTTTTGTTGTTTTTTCCTGTGTTAACATGCCTAATCACTTTAGATTTTGAATGAAATGAATGATATTTTTGAATGAAATAGGTGCAACTGGGAGACAGTTTGGTAGATGGTATTTTCTCTGAAAAACACCTGATACTCTTTTAGGGAAAAGATATGTGTGCACTTGGCTGAAAAAGTAACAATTACATGGCCAGTTTTGGAAATAGATTAGCGGAAACTGAACTTCAAAAGTAGTTTACTCAACTTCTGAAAAGCTATTTTATCATCTAGTGGGTGGAATATACTTGTTTTGTGCTCTTGATAGTCTTTCTTGAAGGTCTCCTCTTGATCTTCATCCCCCGAAAACCAAATCATGGTAGAGGGTAAGCGCTGCAATGTCCACGCTGCTCAATGGAGCATCAGCAAAAATATTTGGATTCTGGTAAACTAACAGAAAGAAGAATCTGGATAAGAAGTGGAAATAAAGAATAGGAACAATGGAAACAAAATGTTCAGTCTCGTCAGTCTGTAGCTTGAATAAAGCCTGAATTACATATTTGTGATGCTGTGTGTTTATGCGTAGTAGTAATTTGAAAGTCGGTGTTCAGGTTATTATGATTTCTCTGTATTGTAAGAATTTTTATATGCTACAGCTTTATTTTAAGTAGCCTGTCTGTAATTACAACTGTTGCATTAGAGAGAGTAGCATCATTCCTGGATATAACCTCAATAGAACTTCAGGGGTTAATTTTCCAGTTTAGAAAATGAAGGAAAGAAAAGAAAGCTTTGCAACTGACTTCACTTTGTTCTCTTTTTTCCTAAAGGCTTTTGATAGAGAGGGTGACCCTATAAGATACCTCATTCAGAATGGAGATCCTCAACAAGTTTTTAATCTCTCTCAAAGGTAAGTGGAAAACCCTTAGAAAATAGACTTGTAACTTTTCAGTCGAGTGAATCTGTGGGCTGAGAGCAGAAGAAAAGACTTGTAATCAGACATACTCAGCTGTTCCTTAGATTGGCTCTTAGAAGTTAAATGAGAGCTCTTTGAATGATATTGCGCTCTGGAATTTTTCACAGGGGACTATTTATTTATTTTAAACATTTCAGTAGGTAAAACTCACTGAGGTGGAAACATTCTATTTAAAAGAGTGACCGGGGATTAATTAAAAACCTTATACTTGTCAGCTCTTGAGTAATGACAGGGACAATTTTTGCTTTAGTTTCCTGCCTTCAAGCGTTTTTAGTCTGTAGTGGAAAGTCTTTTGAGCATTCTTTTAGAATCTCTTTTCCTTAAATTGCATACTAACTTAAATGGAGTTAGGAAGAGAGGGTAAGTTATGAAATCATAAGCACTGGGTAGTTTTGTGCCTGTCCCACCACTCCTCCTTTATTTGACACAAGTAGAATATTATTTACACTCCAAAGTATCTTTTCTTTGCAGGAAGAAGGGAGAGTGGTGAGCTGACTTCCCATGGCAGATGATGGGACAAAAGTAACCTGGGGCTTATTTGTTCATAGTGTGGGTATAATTGCAAAAAAAATGTTTTAATTTGATGGGTAGGAGAGATTGTACTGAAATGGGTCTGAATATTCTGAGTAAGCTCTAGGTTAAGCTTCTAAGCTTCTAGCTTCTAAGCTCTCCTTGAAGATGACAAGAGATGCTGCTGCTGTTACCCACCACGATTGATGGACCTTCTAATAAGGCCGTGTCAGGCAAGGGAAGGGATGGCTTAGGGAGAGGAGGCTGTTTCATTGAGGGGGTAAGAGCAGGAAATGAAAACAAGTCTGAAAACAATTAAGAAATCTCTGGTGTGTTCTGCTAAGGCTGCAGGCACAGCACAGCCCTCTGTGTCCATGGGCAGTGTCACAGCAGTTGCGGATGTCCTCTCCCAGGGCCTCTCAGGGGTGGCTGGGAGACCTCCTCCATCCCACCCGGCCTTTGGGACCCATCATGGGCACCCTGAACCCCCCCAAAAACCCCCGCCCCAGCCTGACACCTACCCCACATGTGTCTGAGCATCATGGCACATTGAGGGGTTCAGTAGGAACTCGGGCGTTTGTTTGCCTTTTTGATCTTGCTTCTTGGTAAAAAGGAGAGCTCTTTGAAGTCTTTTCTCCTTCCTGCATCCATTTTCTTGGAAATTGTGCAAAGTTTTCTTCAGCCTTTTGCGAGTTTTGTTTTTTTTTTCTAGATACTGAGGTGTCTTGATAGGAGATTAAAGTAGGATTAATATTAAACAAAGCATATTGTTAATGTGAGTGGCATATTAAGGCTACAGGAATTTATCTCAGTGATACATAAATACAGTTTTAGATACTTTAAGGCCAAGGAAGAGACTATGGATGTGATTCTCTCTCTTCCTTCTTCTCATCTGGATCATTTTCCTGCCTCGTGGAGTGTGTCAGTTAATCCCTGTGTAATTCCTAACTGGCAGCATGACTACTGACTATCCAGTTTTACATCTACCTACCAGATCTCTTTTATCCTCAGTCTGAGGGTTGTGAGATGGTTTTGTTCTTTCTTCTTTGGCAGCTCAACCTGAGCACGATCTGTAGTAATTCGGTACCTCCTCATGTTCCCCCCGGAAAACGATGATTAAAAGCCAGGGCTTTAAAAGAACACAAGTACCTCTGAATCCTTGAGTAAAACATGGGAGTTTTTATAAATTAGCCTGTCCCTTGAATGATGTTCACCTATTGCAGTGGGGAAGGTAGATTGCAATTGTTCAAGTGTTCAGAAGGAGGAAATATAAAAGGTGTTATGATAGTGCCGAAGTATTGGAGAAATTTAAATGGATCTGTGCAGCTAAAGGTCAGTGTCAGTAAAGCAGGATTTGTTGTCAATATTTTATTCTTAGCTCCACTATGATTTTTGGGGGGGTGAATTAATATTTTACCATGTAAGTGTTTTTATGTTTTATTCACTGTTCCTTTCCTAAAGCATTTCTTCTGTTCATGTTTTATTGCAGTATCTTGAAATGATGCTGAAAAATGTATAGGATCTATTATGGTAGCTAATTGATTCGCAGAAACACTTGGAAATAAGAGAGTTGTTAAAATACAGAGCATGGTTTATTTAATTAAATTTATTTAATTATATTATTATAAATATTAAAATGTATTTAATAGTACATCTGATTTCCTACAGCCCTCAAAGGAAGTTAATGCTTTTATCAGTAGCATCACTACTGTTCCAGCATCTGCTATTTGTTAATTATAAGTTCAGTTTAAAAGTTTAATGGTCTACAGCACTGTAACAATAATATTAATTGAGCCCAGCTAAATATTCCTTAGCAGAAGACAATACACGAGACTGGAAGCAAAAATGTGTTATTAATTTGTTGCCTACAAATTACAGGACAGATTGCTGGAAATCCTACCGCTTTGACAGTCATTGCCTTCTTGTGGGCCATGTGTGTATACAAAGCTAGGAATTTACTACTAGTCTAATTAAAGTCTTAATAGTCTAATCAAACAATTAATAGTAGTCCAGTTATGATAACTAATGCAAGTAGGTGAAATTGCATATCTATGTGTATATATGTGTGTTTACATATATATGTAAATATAAAATTATGTATAATGTAATTTTTTATGCATATGTGTAATGTTAATATTTATATATGTATGATTAGATATGTGTATATATACACACATGTATTTTAAAGATATATAGCTAAGTATTTATATATAGCTATATATCTTTACAGCTACATGTAGCTACATATATTTATATTACTATTTGTATGGCTATATGAATATATACACAAGATACACACAAACTTTCTTCCCCTTGCTCTGGTGTTACTCTTTACCCTTCCACTTTCCCGTTGGGTTCTCAGGGCAATGATTTGCCCTGGAGCAGGGGTCTACGCTGAGTCTCAGCATCTGAAGTCCTGCCCTGGGAGGACTATGATGCTGACGGGTTCACTGTCCTCACTCTGGGTTCCCTTTCAAGTCGTTTTTAGGTTTTCTGACATGCTCTGTACCCTCCAGTCTGAGTGCGGGTCTATCTTAAATATGACCTTAAAGCATGTGGTGTTTTCTAAATATGTGGATACTTGTTTATTGTTCTCTTTGTGACCCCCAACTGGTTTTGGGCTGCTCCTAAGATGGTGTTTCTTTATCAGTACTAAGCCAATGGTAAGGTGTTTGTAGCCCAGGGGTTCTGGTCTCATCCTCTGCCTGAATGTTCACTGCACCGGAGGCCGCACCTGTGCTGCTCTGGATGTACTTCACTCTCCCCACAATAACCATGTTACAGCTGCCTATTAGTTACAAATATATATATTTAAAAATAGGTGTTATGCTACACAACTGTAGAAAAGCAAGGAGAAGCTAAAACAGCATTGGTATCTGGTACCTGCTTATTAGATAATTGCTGTTTAAAGCTAAAAACCAACCTCTGAGTAGGCCAAGACAAGGCCATGTAAAGAAGCATGACGGGACAAAACACGTAACCCGTATTTATAGAATCATACAATGGTTAGAGTCGGAAGGGACCTTAAAAATCAACGAGTTCCACCCCCCCTGCCCTGGGCAGGGACACCTCCCACCAGAGCAGGTTGCTCCAAGCCCCATCCAGCCTGGCCTTGAACCCCT
>JAOTQQ010000002.1:1484203-1502143 GCA_026546715.1 Gallinago undulata | reverse complement strand
CCTGGAGACATTCAGGGGGAGGCTCGAGGAGGCCCTGGGCAACCTGGTCTAGTTGGGGGTGTCCCTGTGACTGCGGGAGGGTCGGACTAGATGGCCTTTGGAGGTCCCACGGCCTGGACCATTCTATGATTCTATGATTATATGCTTTGATTATTAGCAGCAACTACTATTAATTAGTTTTTAATATTGTTTTTACATTTGCCAGTTGACGTGATAGTAACGCTGGTAAGTCTGGGGGTACGGTCTGTGATGTCAGTGAGCAGACAGGAAAAGCTGCAACAAATTTATCTGTACCTATATCGAAATGTTAGAAATAGTCTAGAACAGCTACTGAAACGTTTTCCCTGTTGTTGACTTTCTGTGTGGGCTTTATCTTCCTTTCCTCCCCTGACACCACAAACCTTCATCTCTCACTCCTGAAGTGCCCTCACTCTCCGGCACTCTGATGGCTCTGCCAGCTGGAGTTCCTGAAGGCACCAGCACAGGAGGACTGCCTGTGGGGATTTGAGGAGCATACTGAAGATTAAAAGAACAAAAGCTAGACAGGATAAGGCTGAAAGTGTAGCAGATGTATTTCAAATCCCTTTTATTTTGCATGGTGGTGTCTCAATCGGAGCGGTTGGAGGTGTATTAGATTCCCTGCTGTTCTTTCATGTCTGATCACGGGGATCCCCCAGCAAGACAGGAGGAGAATTGCTGAATGAAGTTCTCTACAAAGGACCAACAGGAAATAAAAAAAGCTTCAAATGGGAAACTTGAAAATGAAATTCAGGCACCTTATTGTCTATTGCAGCCTAAGCCAGCTGAGGTCCTGCCGAAGACAGGCGGTTGATGATGTGCGTTGTACAGTGTGCTGTTACCAATACCCGGTGCGTCAGAGGTAAAAAGATGGAATGAAATTTAGGTGGGAATCGCTGTATCCACTGCAAAATCTGCAAAAGGTTCCCATTTTTGCTCAGTGAAAGACAGTCCCAAGCAATTTGTTACAGACTTTAAAAATGCAATCTGTGGTTAAATAAGAAACAGTTGACCTGATGGGGCCCAGGAGAGGAAACAAATCACTTGACTGAAGTTTCTATTCATCTCTTTCTTACATTTACTCAGATTGTTTCGCACAGGCACATAATTTGCTTATTGTAGGCATATTTTTGTGTCACTGATCAGCACTGTTTGACATCTCCAACATGAATTTGTTGGTGTCAAGGGGAGATAGGGACATGAAAGAAAAAGGAGAAGGAAAATATGGATAAAGAATTGCGTGGCAGTGGACAAACCAGCCCCTCATCAGATGTTCAAGTGTCATTGGATCTTTAGATCTTCCCTAAAATGGAGAGAGTGTAAATAAGCTCCAGTACTGAAAGCGGTTTGCAAACAGTGTGGGTAATACCTCTGTCATCTGCTTCCTCTTTTAAATGAGAGAAGAAATGGCTTAAGTCAGTTGCTCTTTATGATGAAGCCATTCTACCTATTGGAAAGCAAGCTTTGGAGAACTTTCTTTGATCGTACTGTACAATGGAAATATTTTGCTTTTCCATTTTATGTAATAAATGTAAATTCATACCTGTGGTATACATCCAATAGCATCTGTGCACTACGGAACAAAGCAAGGTGAAACTGTAAGACAAGTGAAACAGAGCTGGTCTGTATGGCACCAGTCTACTGATTCTAGATACTTTCTTTTAACGGTATAGAAGGGCTTCAAATGTTTTGTGTATAGAAGCAGACTATCACTTTTGAATGCTAACGAAATTTAATTATGATCCAATTTCCTAACAGACCTATCTGTCTGTGAATATCAGTGAATTCTTACAAGCTTCTATTTTTATTTAAACTACAGGGGGTAAATGCTGTAAGTCTCATGATTTAAGGCCCAGTTTAAATTTCACAGATGACATTAAGGCTTATTGTGTTGGACTGAGTGACCTCTGGACATCCCTTAAAACTACATGATTCTGTCATGTCTGTCTTTCTGTATAGAGGAAAACCGCATTTTTAGCTTGTTTGTTTTTTGTTTTTTTTTTTTTTTAATCTTGTATTACATTACAAGATTTTGTTGTTAAAAGCCTAAGAAAGGAATGTTGCTTTACCTAAATTATATAGTCACATTGTCTGCAGGAAGGTTCATAGGGCAAGGCGTTACTTTCCCACAACCTGCGCTGTAGATTACACATTACCTTTACTAAATATACCAGCTTCTGAAATTAAATTCTCAGGTCTCCTATACCTTTAGACAACTCGTAGGAAAATTAGAGGTGTAGGAAAAAGGACGTGACCAGAAAAAAAAGGAGATTTATTGGCAGGAAAGGACAGTCTGAGGGTGAAAGGTGTTACACGTCTTCGGGGAAGAGTAAAATCACGACCTCTGAAGTAAATCTCAAATACCCAGAGTGAGTCCATGACTGCTGCTCACTGCGAGTTACATTACCTAACAACATATTTTTAATTTATCTAATATATGTAAAAAGAATATGAGCAGCTGGGATATTTGAAGTACGAATCCATAAAAAATTAATCGGAATTTAAAATTGGAGAATCTTACCATGGCAGAAGGACCACAACCAGAGGGAATTCAGACCTTTGTCTTTTTGGTTGCAATGTGTGCATCTGTGTCATTAATGTACCTGTTACTGTTCAGTGGTGTAACTACCACCGTATCCGTCTGTGTAGGAGTGAGGTGAGACTCCCCAGCTATTAAACTGTTATTCTTGAGCTTCTGTTTGTGCTCAGTTCTGTAACTTCCATGTAGTTTCTTATGAGCAATTGGATCATTACAGGGTTGTTTCAATAGGACCTCTGTGGTTTCATTTCCTTGCATGCTTATTAAGAAAACAGTCTACAAGGTAGGGTAGAGAGACCTTTAGCAAGGCTTTCAGCACTGTCCCTTAGGATTCTCACAGAAATGGTGATGACAGGAAGACTTTCATAGTTTCATGTCAGACAAAGCAAGAGGAGGGCATGGATGTGCCCAAGTCCTCTTGCAAGTGCTTTTATTCTTGCTTCTCACCCAGCCCCTACCAGTTTTGTCAGCCTCTAATTACCTAATCAGGGTGGAAGAGTTGTAGCTTCTCTGCATCACTGCATCCACAGAGTCTGCCTTTAATCTTTTACATGTCCATGGCTGGTCGCTGCTTAAATTTGTGTATGGAAGAGATGCTGGGATTTGCTTTTGGTTGAAGCTAAGTGGTATGCTCCCTGCTGTCTTCAAAACAATAAGTCCTGGGGACTGGAAGGGGATATGTAAGAAGGATAAGAAATGCAGAAAATAGTAATTTCTATGAATAGCCTTCACATTTCTTAAAGTCTTTAGCTTAAAGTCTTACTTCAGCTTAATTTTATCTTTCTTTCTGCGCATAGTCTCTCAGATTTCATAGTTAGCTGTCACAATAATTATTAAAGGCTGCACCTCTACTTAGATGGTGAGAAGCAATGAAATGCCAGCCCTTGCCGGAGTCAGTGTCGTCATCCCATGTGCTTCTAGTTGGATTTTCACCTGTTTGTTAATAACCAAATTCCTCCAGCCTCTGAAAACAAGACAGATGCCGTGGTTTCAAGTCAAGACCTGTGGCATGAGATGAAGTAGATGTGGTTGTAGATGTGTGCAATCTTTTTCCCATCTTGCTTCTTTCCACTGACACCCCTAAGGAGTTGTATGATTTCTGGAGGGTATTTCACAGCACACGGCTGCAGCCAAGCTCCCTCTGCTTTACATGGTTCCTTGAACTTAGGTGAGTTCGACACACAGACCAAATTGCTTTAGAAAGCTCCTCGCCAGCCATAACGTATGGTAAATGGGGTGACTTTTTAAACTAAACCAATTTCAAAAGCTCCTGTCTTTCCTGTTTCCAGTATTCCAGTATTTATGCATTAATTTACACCATTGTCTTCAGAATAATAACATTTGTGGTTTAATGCAGTGGAAAGTCTGATAGTTGTTACCAGAGAAGCATTTCAACCATTTTCATGTTCACGTTAGTTGGTCATTTGAGAGTCCTGAGATTTTTGTATGAAAGGAATTCTTATTTTTGTCTGCCTGACACCTTGCTTCCCAGTGTGTTTTTAAGCCCTTTCATCTATTTCAGCCTGCTGCCATACTAAATCTTCTGAACGAGTGGTTTCATGTCTTTAATACATGCCCATTTAGTATTTTGATGGCTGATATTTGCCTGTTCAGATTTCTGTCGCCGGGATAAGAAATTATGGGTTTCCTGAGCTTAGAAATTAGGGTGGTTTCCATTGGGCCTGCTAACTTTTGACTGCAGTCTTTCATTAGAGATGTTCTTCTGTGACTTGAACAATTGTCTAGATCAGGGATTTCTTTTTTTGAAGAGTGCCTGGTAGAAGGAGAAGTCGGGGAATTGCCTTGTGGTACATGTCAGGTGCCTAAGTTTTTCAAAATAGTCACACCTTGCAACCTCAATATCTGTATAATTGATATAATAAAACTAATTTCTTTAAGTACTATTCTGTGAACAAGGGAAGACAGCAGAACACAATCAAGAGCGTTCTAAGAGTCTGCCCAGTGAGATAAGTATTTCCAAGTCCAAATGCTGGCTGTTATGTTCCAGCTCAGATTCCAATTCTGATGTTCTCTAATTAGGTGGGCTTACGAGGAGAGCCAGCAGTCTAGAAAAATGACAAAAATAACTTCAAAATGGATTTATGTTATCAAAGAAATGTTCGGAAACCCTGCTAAATATGGAGATTTTAAACAATATTGATTAAGAAAGCTTTGGGGTTTTTGCTAGTATGTATATTTATTGGTTTAATTTCTGAATTGCTTGATCATATCATTGCCAAAGAACATACTCATCATAAAAGCAAAATTTCTAATCATCTTTCAAGTAAAAACAGGCAGAGCAGGTCTCTAAATTTAGGATTTGGTTGCATGCCAAACTGAAGAAAGCTTGTCTATTTTTAAGTGTTACAACATGATTAACTTTAGTAGGAGATTCACGAGTCCATTGAATCATGGTTTTGCAGCCGTGAGTTTCCCAATTTTCATTTATTTTAATTTATATTTGCTTGTAGCATTTCACTGTTCTTACTGTGTAGTTTTATTTAAAGTCACATTAAATTGGTTTCTGAACTAACCCTCCAGATGCACTGAATTAGCATTGACTATGAAAATAATTACCAAAGGTTTTCTCATCTTGTATAATGGCTAAACTATGTCAGTATTTAAAAATCTACCGTGTGCTTCCTTTACCCTAACAAATTACTCCAAGTGTAGTTATGAAAAAAAAAAAAAACAAAACGATAAGCTGGTGTGACTTGTAGTTCAATAAGACACTTTTTCTTTTGAAAAGTTCCTGGAGGATATGCAGGGAACCTGTAGTGTTTTCCAGAAGCACGTGTGTAGGGCGTTAGTTTGTTCTCTTAATGAAATAGGAGTTGCCTTGAAATTTCAGATTAGCCAAAATCTGAGAGTGCTGCCTCTGAGTTCCATTTTTGCCTCGCCAATGTTTTTAGACCAGATACTCCCACTTGAACTGCCCAGTTCTGAAATTGCCTCCTGATAGTAGAGTGCCCAATTTTATTATTTATATCGGCTTTCTTCATCAAGTCTTTTTTTTTGCAGGCCAGTCATGCAGATCGTTTAAGATTTATCACAGATTGTAACTTAGACTCTGTCTCTTCTCGCAGTGTAATGTTAAGTTTTGTGGCACGTCAGAAATTATATAGCCGAATCAAATAAGTTAAAAAGCATTTTGTAGACTTTTAGTTGAGCACAAGTACAGAATAAAAGCGTTATATCATTTCTTATCTGAAACTTGTACAAAACTTGCAGTCCGCCAGTTCTACCAGTCTGTAAAAGAATTATTTTTTTCTTTATATGAATAATGTAATTTAGATGTCGCTTTTGTAGGAAGTTCTGCAGAAATTAACTCTTGTAGGGTTTTTATTTTGGGTTGCAAGGGAGCATTGCACCTCTCTGTAATGGGCATACAGTGATGCCATGTGTGTTTAGGAGCAGGATTTATTCATCTTACTGCATGAGATGAGTTTGTGTGTGAAACTGCTGACAACACTGGGAGGGTAAAAGTGTATTTCCTGCTTTGTTTACATTATTTTCACAGAAATCTTTCAAAACTGTTGGTGCCTTCTAATATTTTGCTTTGCTTCAAGCACGTAATGAGTGAAATAGGGAAATGAAAGACCGTGTAAGAGCGGGCAAAAATAAATGAAAGAGAGGAAAAGCCTTTCTGAAGCAGAAGAAAAATTCCGAACTTTTATGGGTGACTGATTTTCCCTTCTTAAAATATTTTTAAATAAATTCCAAGGGGCCAGAAACATTTAAAATATCTGTGGCCTTTTACTGTGTCTGGGAGATGTTAATTTTGTCCTGTGAGCACAAACACTTATCTCCCTGAAAAACAAGTACAAAATCCAATTTAGCACTCCTACCCACACTCGATTTGCTTTTTGACACAATTGAGGAGCCTGGGAATCTTTTAAACCCATGATAAAAAAAAAATTAAACTCATAATAATAAACCCATTAAACCCATAATAATAGAAAAATCATGTTATCATCCGTGAAAACAATAACCCAACTCCCACCAACATCATCCTTTGTATCCTCCAGAACAATTTCCATCCCTCCCTCAAGCTGATGTGTTTGCTGGAATCCTGGAGGTGCTGTCAGAGATCAGGAGGTTTTGTTGGAGTGGGTTTGGACCATGGGTCCCTGAAGAACTACCGAAGGAAAATTTCCTCTGGAGGAAGTTGGGTTGGTGGCCAAGTTGTTCCTAAGAAGTGTTTCAGCTTTAATGAGGAGATACTTGTCATGTTTGCCTCTGCTTGAGAGACAAGTATAAATAACAACACACTGCCTTATTTTGCTGGTTTCCAGCTCCAGCAGTCCAAGCATAAACCCTCAATTAACCTGCCTAAATCCTGTTGTTACCCGTTGCGAGCAAAAGTGGTTGATATTAGCAAGAGGTTTCTTTTGAAAAGAATGATAATGATATAATTAATATTGTTGACATTTAAGCATTTGTTATTCTATTTCAGAGTTAATGATCCCTCAAAAGATGTTTTGTTAATCCAGATCTCCCACAATTGTATTTTCAAGCTGTTTTAAGATGAAGGAAGATAATTTGTTACTCTGGAACACTGTTGGTTTATTTTCATGAGGGTTTCTTAGTAATGTTGAAGCATAGTTGGTAATGCAAATTTAAACTTACCACAACAGATAAAGGCTGTTACCTTGCCGATTAGGGTATCTCCAGTAAATGCAGAATGTGTTTTTCAGGAAATAATTATTAATTCCTAGGTTTCTAGATGTTTTATCATACAGTTCTTTATAAGTTATCCCCATGAGAGATGGAAGCGAGAGCAGATCTGAGGAGTTACTGGAGTAACAGCAGTAGATACCAGAGACTTGTCAGAGGAACATGCTTTTCCTAATTCTGAATAAACATAATGAGATGGGAGAGGGAGAAATGTGCATCTCCTCTTCCTGCATCTCTTGCAGCATTGGCAAGGGATTGTTTTGTTTCTTGTCATATTTTAAGTCTAATTTATACTTCTGCAGATGCTCCCAGTCTAAAGAAAATAAATTACCTTCGATGTATGTAAAGCAGGCTCCTCTTTCCTGACAAAATCCTTTTTGGTTAGGCCAAGTTGAGTGAATTTATGAGCTCTTTGGTGGTGTACCACTGATGTAGTAAATGTGCCCAACAGGCTGCTTGAACCCGTTTCGGTGAGAAGGGGGAAAACCTCTGAGCCTGCAGAGTGGGACAGTTCCCAATTTTTCTCTGACCCAGAATAGCAAAATCAGCTTAGTTTCCTCTCCAGATTTAGCAAGTGTATTGCAAGTGATCAAACCCCAGAATGTATTGGCAGATGTTGGGGTGATGGGTGATGAGTGGGGACTCCGGTGTTGCAGTAGTTGTGGTGGGATGGCTGGGAGCCCCTCAAGCCCCTTTGCTCTCCTGCTCCTCACCCAGCTCTGCCTCGGCAGCTACAGGGGCTTGAGCTGATCCTTTCCTTCCCTTTGATGACAGTAGGGATGAGGGGAAGGAGGGCTGGGGTCAGGGCTGGATGCGACAAAAAGACCTTCTAGCAGGAAAATAGGGCAGAAATGAGTAGGTTCTTTCTTTGCTTGTCTGGCCTTGGCGTCCTGGTGCGGCGGGGGAAGAGCGATGGTCTTTGGAAATGTGGATTATCGCTTGTGCTGCCTTCAACTCAGACAGCTTTGGCTTGTCTTAGGGGGAAAAATGTGTTCTGCACACAGAGGCAAGATCAAATGTGTAGGGATTTGAAGCTCGGGTGAGATGCTGTGGGGAACAGACAGAAATCTAGCCGATTTTGTGCTCAAAGTTTGCTCCTAGTGGACCTTACCTCATAAATTATTAAGAATGTTGATGTAGCCCAGAGAAAAATAATATCTGTGATTTGTATTTCATTGTTGTAGCTGGAAACAGACAAGGGAGCTGGTTGCTGGAGAGACCCCAGAGCTGACAACCTTTCATGACTCCTAGCAGATAATTTTTTGAAGCAGTTGGAGAAAGCACTGGCTAGAAACATCAGGAGCATATGGCAAAATCAGAACACTAGGGAGAGGTTCTTGATCTGAATTTGTAGTGTTCTGTGGTGTCTGTTTCTGGAAAGGCTGCCATGGCCAGTTTTGCCCACAAAGCCTGGATTCGTACCTACGATGTCTCTGTGCAGAAGCTCAGATGGAGCTGGAATGTCGTAAGCCTAGGACCACCAAACTAGGTCTGAACTGAACCGAGCCTGAGACCTGCTGTGGTCCAAGACTGCTGTGGGTTGGCTGGCCCATCTGAGGGTGTGTGGCTCAGAGATTAGTTGGGGAGCAGGTAAACTCCAGGGAACAAAACAAAGCGGTGCAATGAGAGGCCATGCCCACCCCAGAGAGCTCTCTTCTCCTCCTTTCAGTGCTCCTCTGGTTATGCAGATGGTGTCCCTCCATGCAGCTCTTATAGTTGGATAATTTTTCATCCTTATTCATATCCAGTGGGTGATCATATGCAAGTCTTCCCCTCCATGTACTACTACGTAGTGGAGATGACAGCAGCAGTACATGCAGCTCTGTCTCTCAGATCCTCTCAACCATTAAACCTGCTAGAGGAAATTCTCACCACCTCCAGCATTTGAAGTACAATACACTACTGTCCCTTCTTGGGTTCCTTTCCACTACTTTTGAGATTTCCCTCATATTGCTGGTTTCCTCTTCTTGGGTTTTTGTTTGTTTGCTCTCAGTTTTCATGGTGTCTGTCTCCCCTGTGGCCTGTGAGGGCTCTGTTGCCTACAGCAATCACGTTTGCTGTTTCCGCTGCCTCTACAAAGCCTGCATTCCTCCTGTGAGCAACATCTGCAGGGCTGTGAAGAGATTTCTGCCTGTAAATAGATCTGTAGCTCCTTTTAAGATCTGCTATCGTCTGGTGGCCCTTTACCAACTGAAGCTTCAAGACTCTTCCCATGCTATTTATGTGCAAATCGGTGAGGATGAGTTGTGTTTGAAAGCCTTGTGTGACACATTGGGTGTAAGAAAGTGCTATCGCTTCTTTTAGTCCTTCCATAGTCTCCTTGAATTTGTCTTTGGGACTTCCCTTGGGACTTGGGTCATAGAGAAATGAAGTGCTAGCTTGCTTCTCTCCACCTCTGTTAACTGTATACCTGGGTAATTCAGCTCAGCGTTGGTAATGAGCAAATTGTATTAAAATTATTGGGATGTAGCTGGCTTCTGGATTAAGTAGGGTGTTTTAAGGGTACTTCAAGCAGGGCTGATTTTGAAGCTGGACTTTCTGAAAGCCCACCTCCTCCTTGTGCAGACCTCCTACTCCCTTACCTTCTGGTCAAGGCTTGCAGTATGTACGTGCCAGCTTGTACCTGTCGGAGACGGAGCGTGGGGATGAAATGACTTGAAGTCATCTGTTCTGATACAAAGCAGTAGGTGTGAACAAGAACAGATAATAACCATGCCACCAGGGAGTCCTTCCAGGACTTCTCCATAGAGCTGCTGTCCACAGCCTCCAAGAGGCTCTGTGAAATTATTTCCATGTGGAAAGAGTTAATTTTGTATACCTTTGAGATAGGATTTGTTTAGAAAACACATTAAACCCCTTCTTTCATATCCGTAAAGACTACGTTATCTCTTTTCAAGTTTATAGTGATAAAATGTTAATTAATGGAAATCCTAAAATGTAAAAGTGATCTGATTTGGTAAAATAATAGCTTTTTCTTAAACTTTTGGGTTTTTTTTCACAATAAGATCAGTTTCAATTCTATGAAAACATGCACTTCAGTTTTGCACACGTGTATGCATGGTGCCCATGGCCAGGGCTGGTGGTGGGGTGAGGAGTCTCTGTGGGGAGATGTCAGAGAAGGCTGGTTCCAGCCTTGGCCCCACAGGGCACAGCTCAGCCCATCGGCGACACGGGTGGTGCCTCTGGGGAACGGCATTAAAAAAGGGCAAAACTTCTCCTGGTGGCAAGGAACAAGCTCTGAGGGGGAAGAGGAGCTTCAGGAGCTGGAGCAGACTCCCCTGCAGCCGGTGGGGACACCCTGCTGGTCCAGGGAAAGGCTGTTAGGGGACATAAAAGCCCCTCTGCTGTACCATAGGGGAATCTGGGCTGGAGGAGGCACCACGTAGGACATTTGGCCTTCCCAAGTCTCTCCTGGAGCCACAAAGCCACCTGTAGGGAGGTTGTGCAGTGCTTCTACAACTTGTAACTTCTCAGCTCTGCTCATCTCCTCAGCAGCTTCTGCATGGTGGTCATCAACGATGGGTGGCACGAAGTGCTGCCTGAGCAACGGGATAGATCTGTAAATTGGCTGTAGCTGTCTCAGGTGTAACGCCACAGATAGAGCAGGGAGCTGGGATCAAAGCTGGTTTTGTTTTTTTCTAACCTAATAGATAATCAGACCACAAGTATGATAGAAATTTTAGCGGACAAAGTGCAGCAAACTCTTGTTTGCACAATTTGATGATTCAGTCAGAACATCCATCTGAAATTTGAATTTGCCCCGTGCCGTGGAAGCACAGGACTAAGGCAGGAAAAAATGCACAAAGCTGATGCTTGACTTCTCACTAGTGTTATGGTGGCACTGTAACACCTAGTTTAATTGGATTTCGTAACGATGATTTGCCTACTATTCTGCCTGGGAACAAGAGTCCTGCAGAATGTGGAAAAGCTGTTTTTGCCGAAGGAGGTATACAAATGAATTTACAACATATGTAGCCATATTTTTAGGAAACAAATTGCAAAGTCAGCTGTATATTTGAAAGTAATTTCAATTTGCTTTCCTAAAAAATAAGTTTGTCTATTCAAAAAAACATTCTTCCAAATTAATCTTAAATAAAAAAGTCTCCTGGTTTGTTCTCATAGTTTCCAATGGTACTGGGGTGGGGTTGTTTGGTTTTTAACTCCAGCTGTTTAGAATCAATTTAATTGCTGTAATATGGCTTTGTCTTACATTTGAGGCTAAGTGTAAGGGTAGACCTCAGGTGTGAGTTGGAGATCTGTGTCTAGGAGGGTCAATGGTGCTGTCTGTGTCCTCTCTATAATCTCTGCAATTTACTCTGCCTTTCCTATGCTTTGCTTTACTTTCAGTGAGGCAAAGTGCCTGTTACTGTATACTCTAAACTTTTCTCCTTGACTAGCTTTCTGGTGGCTTGCCAGAATGTCATCTAGGAGGTCTTCCTGTCCCAAGCCAGTTACTTCTACAGCGGAGATAGAATTGATTCTGAATGAAGCAAATCAGCCCTAGGTTGAAAGACATTGATTAAAAAAGGCTGTGTTATCCATAGACTGGTCATTATGAAGTTGCAGCCATTACTGCTGAGCACATTGATGTAGTGCAGGGGGAAAGCACAGTACAATTTTTCTTATTAACAATTCTAATTAACTTTTAATTGATTTCTAGGAAGACAAATGGTTTCATTACAAAGTCTTACGATGAACACCTTCACCAGAATTAAACATTCATGGAAACTTCCTGACAATTGTTCTGATAACAAAACATGAAAATCTCTTATGATCTTCCCATGTCTGTCGCCTCATTTATAAAGTCAAATAAATTAAAATACCTTGTTTGCAGAATGCCCTTTGTTTAATTTACATAAGCTTATTCATCATGCCGTAATTTAATTAAGAGGAGGAAACATAACAGGTCAGCACTCAGAGCTACCAGGCCTTCACTAGAGTCTAGGAAAAACAAGAATTTTGTCCATCCCTTTAGGGCAGTTACATAATAGCAAAAATTATTTGTCTGATACTGAGGCTTGAGACTTATGTGAGAACAAAGACATCAATCAAACAAAATCTAAACAGTTTTCTATTGCAATCGTCTGCCTCCTCTGAGTGTAGAAGACTAAGGATGAAATGGGGTAACATTTGGTTTCGAAGAACAGCTTAAACTATAGAAAGTAGCTCTTCAGAGAGATTAAAACATC
The DNA here is from genome assembly GCA_026546715.1 of Gallinago undulata. Taxonomy (NCBI): domain Eukaryota; kingdom Metazoa; phylum Chordata; class Aves; order Charadriiformes; family Scolopacidae; genus Gallinago; species Gallinago undulata. The sequence continues at coordinate 1,489,720 of JAOTQQ010000002.1, read as the reverse complement.
ACTAAATGCAACAAACATGTTAAGAGAAAAGAAAATTTCTAACTAATGTATTTGTTCTACCTATCTGCTGACTGCATCCATCTTTCATCTAAGTATGTACTCCGTAATGATTTGGGCAGCAATGAAACACCTAAATCAGTGGAAAATACAGATTCCCCTCAGACCTGAAGGTACTTCAGCATGAGAAGAATCTGAGGGCTTGACTTTAAAGCATCTGGTAGATAACTTCTGCGTCAGTGCTTGGCTGTCCAAGGCTGAGCAGCTAAATGTGTATTTTCTCCTGAAGTCGAGGTAGGATTCAGCAAACCTGCTTTCTCTCACTGGAAATGAAGGCATTTGTTTCTGTGTGATATTTTACCTTCAGCAAAATATCAGAGAGGGACAAGGTGCTGTGAACAACAAGTGCTGAGTGGTCACACAGGCATTAGTGCTCCGTAGAGAATTACCCTCTACCTCAGTACTCCCGTCTAGGTATTTAAAACTGCGTTAAAATGGGGTTCTTATCTCTTTTTCTTTAGGCTACAGACCCAGATGCTGGTGTTAATGGTCAAGTTCACTACAGTTTGGCAAACTTCAACAATCTTTTCCGAATCACGTCAAACGGCAGCATTTACACGGCGGTTAAGCTGAACAGAGAAGTAAGGGACTACTATGAACTGACTGTTGTAGCAACAGATGGGGCTGCAGACCCCCGCCATTCAACGCTGACGTTAGCCATCAAGGTGCTGGACATTGATGACAACAGCCCTGTTTTTACTAATGCTTCCTACTCTGTCTGCGTGCCAGAAAACCTACCACCAGGCACCGTCTTCCTGCAATTAGAGGTAAGAAAGCACTATAGGGGGAAGAAGGGGTTTTGTAAATGTTCCGCAATACTAAGCGTGTTCTTATTTGTCAGGGAGACTCCACTAAAAGATTGCAAACTGGAGTGGGGGAAGTGACCACATTTAACAGGCTGAAAAATGCATGGCTTTAAGACAGGTACATAAAAATAGTCTGAAGCTGAGGTTCATTTGGAAATAAGAGCAATTATTAAACAAACAACGGAACCTACGCTACTATTGTCACTTCTTGGAATATTGTTTTACACCTTTAAAGCGCTTCTGATTTGTTTTTGAAAGCTTATATTGCTCCTACCTGTTTACATGAGTAGGAAGAGAGAGCTGTATCTCAACTACTTCAGACATTTAAGTCAAACCTAGATGTCTAACATCCTGTTATAGTTAATGGAGATAAATAGCTGCTTCCAGAAGCAATTCACCCAATACCAAGATCGCCATCTAAGATAGCTTGAGTAAAGTGGGCACCTAGAGGTGGTGTCTTCCCTTCACTGACTATAAAAGATACTCAGACAAGTGAGAGTTAATTGCTCAAGGATGAGCAAGATCTCTGAAGACAGCAGAGATTCACTTCCCATAAGCAGCCTATATATCCTCCTGGTGTTTCGGTCAGCATCCTTTAATGAGAAGAATCTGTCCTGAGCCAATTTCAACCAGAATGGTTTCTTCTGAACCTGACTGCAGATGTGTCTAAGGTCAAATTACAGCTGAAGCCATCACATAATACTCCTTATCCTGATCAAAAATTAATATTCTTTGTCTAAATACTGGTATGGATTTAAAATATCCATTTAAAATACCAACAGGGGGGTGAGAGCCTGCTCAGCCCAGCTTCCCCTCCCTGGCAGTGGCCATCAGCAGATGCCCAGGGAAGGGAACAAGAACACATCGAGCTTCCAGGGACTCTTGCTCTGAATGTTGTGCTTATTCCATGTGGTGGCTCTGTTTTTTATAACCTTACGTGAATCTGTCTTCCTTGTGTTTGTGCAATAGCATTAAGTACATGAAATACTATTAGAATAATACGATGGAGTTAAATTTGTTTGCAGTAGCTTGCGTTTTTATGTTGTTTAAATCTGGTAGGGATTTTTGGTGAAAATGGATTTTGTTTGGTGGTTTGTTTTTTCTGTCTGTATGGCATGCTCTAGGCAAAGGATGTCGACCTTGGGTCTGATGTTAACTATCGAATACGGACGCAGGAAGCACGGGAGTATTTTGCACTGAACAGACACACAGGCGAGTTATCGCTTTTGAAGTCCTTGGATTATGAATCATTCGCCGACACAGAAGCCACCTTCACCTTCCTTGTGGAAGCCTTTGATAGCAAGGGCACTATGCCCCCTGGTCTGGCTACTGTCACAGTGAGAGTAAAGGTAAGAGGAATAACTTGTCGGTTGATAGAATCCTCTCCTATTTGTTACAAAATCCTTCCTCGACTCTTACAGGTATCCTGGTGGAACACCAGAGTCTCTCCGCTTTCCTGCTTTTTCACTCGTGTGAAGCTGCTGCCTTTTTCTGACAGCAACGTGTTCGGTTAAGCACACGCTTTATAACAGCTATAATTACTTCGCTATATGCCATTACGCAGTTAAATCTCGGATCATAGATTTATGAAGTACAAGAATACCTGAGACATCTATAAACGTTTACTCCTTTAGAAGCCCTGAAAGGCTGAAATAAGTACATAATGGAATTGTTTGCAAAAATGACACCATCACGTTTTAGCTAAAGCTCTCATAAATCATAATTTTATGAAGCATTCAGGTGTACTGAGTGCTGATGTGGCACGCCACATCCTATATTTCAGATTCTACTAAGGAACAGGCTTGTTTAGTGGTCTTGCACAATGAGTTGCTTTTATGCAGCGAGTTACAGCGTCACCTCTGGGTCTCAGTTATCTCACCAGTATCATGGGGAAAAGGATAATGACATTCTGTTTGGTAACGGTCCACAAATGAAAAGCATTTGTAGCTGAAACATTAGAACTTACCCATCTTAATGATATACTCATGTCCAAGAGGAGAGGGATTTTTGATGCTCTAAATCATGCCTCCTTGCTTTTACAGAGGTGCAGTCAGTTGAGTCCATTTGTGCAGATGCTTTTCTTTTTTGTTGTTGGCTCTGTCAGTGAAGATTTGTGAGCTGTGGGAGAGAAGAGAGTTTAATTACTTGTATTTTAGCTAAGAAGCAAAAATTGTAGCAGGAACAAAAGCGGAGCTCACAAATGTGGACTTCGTATCTGGCAACTTCAGTTTAAATGTAAGTCTGAGGAAAGTATTTAGCATATATGAATCAGGCTTGTGTTCAGCTTACTGTTTATCTGCAGATGCTAGGAATTGCCACGTGATTTTGAGTAATTCTGTTTGTCAGTCTCTAGTGAACTCAGAATTATTTTAGGGGGAGTAAACGTCTCCGATTATTAGCTTTGATGACAATGTAAGAAGGCTTCTGCACTACCTCTCCATCTCTGCAAAATTTCTCAGATTGAGATGCAAGTCACCTCTTTCCAAGCAGTCTGTGCTCTTCCTTGGCAAATCCAAATTGGATCAAAGAAAAACATCACTTTAGACATCATTCCCTGAGCTTTTTCTGTAATACTTTGAAGAAGGAAGTAGCTGAAGCCTGTTGTTTTCCTAAAAGAAACTTTTTGCCCAGCACAGTGAATTTTGGAAAGAATTAAAGTGCTTGGGTTTATTTGGGTGGTTTTCTTGAGTTTTTTTAGAGAGACTTGTTTTCAAATAGGAATATATTCGAAGAAAAGGTGTCGTTTGCATCACCTGGCTGTACGATTGTGAATTTGTATTGTATCCATTTATGACAGCTACAGAGGAGCAATTCAGATCCACTTGGTGGCCTTAGTGTAAGAACAGACTGAGTATTGTCAAAGGAGGTGGTGTGGGAATGGGGAACTTAAGGGATTAATAGGATCCAAATAAAAAAAGGTTTCTTGCTTTCCTGGTCACCTGGGGAACCTTCATGTGCCTCATAATGGCACTCAGGGGGATCTGTTCCATGGCCTTCCCAGGCACCGAGGTCACACTCACAGGCCTGGAGTTCCCCGGATCATCCTGATGGCCCTTCCTGTGGGTGGGCGTCACATTTGCTGGACACCAGTCAGCTGGGACCTGCCCAGTTTGCTGGGACTGCTGGGAAATGATGGAAAAGATTCCCCTCACTGCTTTCATAACTTTTCACCTTTACCTGAAAGTGGTAATGACTCATCCTGGGATGGCGTTTGAGATTGCACCAATGTTTATCCAGAATAATTGACAATTATAACCTGATCTGTAATCAAGAACACCAAACTTTTTTATTTTATCTGGATTTTTTTAATAGATAGATAGTTATAGAGGTTAGACATAGCAAATTTTATCAGTCTTGAAAACACAGTTTAGGGGATAAAAACATTAGCAACTCCAGGAAACAATGTGTGTGTTTTTCAGTGGTTTGCCAGTATCAAGGCATAGTTCCTCTCGCCCAGAGAGCGGCAGAGATTGGTTGGGAGGGGGCTGGGTTGTGTGCCCGGAGAGCTGTAGCGCTCGCTGCGGTACGCACAAGCAGCCCCTCACAACATAAATATTTCCCACTATTGGAAGGAGCGAAGTCATTACTGTTCAAACGGTGTGCTTATTATTAGGATTTAGCATTTGGAAACAATTACTATGGTAATAGGGTTTCTTAACGGAGAGAGAACTAACCTTTTTGCAGTTTATACTGCTGTTAAGTGAGTAATGTGTTCCTAAATACATAAGAATTTCTGTATCATGGGGCCTGTAAGGTACTTGTATATTTTAAGCTGTGACCTCCTCTTACTGTTATTACCAGTGTTATTTTTCTATTACTTTATGTCTCTTTCTTGTTTGCTCTAATTGCTTTTTCTCCTCCTTCTGTGTTGTTGGATTGGTTTTCTTTTTAAATTTTGAAGTAGAATATGTAGTGGATTGAAGCCGTTATCTCTGGCTGAGTCAAAGTGGTAGAGTAACAAGTATAAATAAAAACGTATCTATATGTTTCTAGCAATGCCATATTACGAGGCCACTGACCAGATAGTTCAGATAATTCCTGAAGTGCCTTAATCCCAGTCGACTGTTATAAACATTATACAATTAATTTCCAGATTTAATACAATTGACTAGACCCATGAACATCAATAAACATACTGCTGTCACCAGAGACTACACAAACTGCAACTCTCACGCTAGCTTTTCAAGAGAAGTACGCTGTTGAGAAGTTAAAAGTCATCCTGTGTTTTATATCATGCATGACAGGCTTTGGTTGGTACTTATTGTGGGGGTGAGTTTGAGTCTTCCATCATCATCACCCTAAGTCTTCCCTTCCTTGGCAACTTTGCATTAAAGAAACAAACCAACCATACAAAAACGTGTAGCACCTAAATCTTTATCTCTGCCCTGGTTGCTCTAAATAGTTCATCAACATGACCCTTCTTGCTGTCCTTCGTATTCAAGTTGGCAGGATGGTGGTTGTAATGATGCCGTAGCGGTGCAGAGCTCCAATCTGCTTACACAAGGTGCTCCCTTTGTTTCTCCGACAGCCTAAACCTTGAGTCAGAACAAGGAGAAATAGAACTAGGGCTACAAAGGTGATGAGGGGCCTGGAGCATCTCTCTTACGAGGAGAGGCTGAGGGACTTGGGTCTTTTTAGTCTGGAGAAGAGAAGG
>JAOTQQ010000002.1:1398411-1408519 GCA_026546715.1 Gallinago undulata | reverse complement strand
CAAAGGGTCAGACTCTCCCTTCAATGGCCGACGTCCGAGGAGGACCCTGGCTGTCCATCTGCCTTTGATCCCCATCCTCATCTCCTCTCTTTGGGGGGCAGGGGAAGGCCATTTGTGAGTCCAATGGGCTAATCTGCCCAAAATGTGGTTGCTGGAGGAATGAAGGAAACCCGTGGTGCAATTTAGGTGTTTATGCACTTCTAAGAAGGGCTGGCTGGAGCTCGGTGGTGAGTGCTCTCAAACAGTGATGACTATTAGCATTTGGTTTCAACCTGATTTTTAGGTACAGCCACTTCCTCGCTTCCTTGTTCTGTACAGCATCCCTTCAGAGTTATTTCTTCCTTCAGCAATTTTCTTGTCAAAAGAAAAGCCAAATATGAGCCTAGTCCTGAAAACCCACCTGTCAAGCTGCTGTCCGCTGGCTCCGTGATGTTTTGGGGTTGTAGTTACCCATGCCAGCTGGATGGCAGGAGTGCTCTGGAGAAGCTCACCACTTTCTTTACTTGAGTGACAGAACGGAGTAAATTTCAGAAAGCTTTTAACCTTCCCCATCTTTTTTAAGCATGCTAATAAAGGAGTTTGAGATCACCTGAGAGGTAGTAATCTTGGTTTTAAAAGCCTTAAAAAAAATTATTTAACTAGAGAACAAAAGCACTTTAACACATTTTATATTTATCTTTTCATAGCCAAAGCTTTGTCAATTTAGAGGAAAACGAAATATTTCCAAAGGATGCAAAGACCATTGGGGTGCTGTGGGAAAACAGGGTTACTGCCTCTAGCTAAACCAGCCCAGATGTTATCCCTTAAGGGCTGTAGAGTTGTATCTATTTCATCTGGTCTGGTAGCAGCTGGAGGAGCGTGGAAAGCCCGTACATTTTGAGTATCTGGATCATTCGTCTGGCAGGGATATCTCTTGATGGTGCACAATGCAATCACTGTGCTGCTTAGACTGGCTTCTTGTATCTCCTCATTAGTATTCCCTGGAAATCATCAGAAAATAAAGACAAAAGAGGAGTTAGTAAAAGTTTCCACCTTATAAATCTTGTTTGCTGATGGTGAGGAAACAATTAATGATGATTAATGGCCATCTCCTGAAGACTTAATGACCTTGCACAGATAATGCTTTTTAGATGGGAGTGTTGTATCATGGGGAACAACTCTTTACCCTGCCATAAGCCCCGACTAGTTTGTGATCATTGTTTTTGGTTTTTAAGTCATGGTGAAGTATGGGTTGGACACAAAAACGTGCACCTTTTTGAAATTAAGGGTGGTTTTTTCCCCAGCATTCTCTTAAGCCACAGGTTGAAAAAGTCATGCCAATATTTTGATAAAACCCTGCTAATGGATGCTGAAGTGTCCCGGATGCTGAGGGAGTGCCCAGCTCCGATGATTGGGCAAATCTACAGGCGGTAATTAGCTCCCATCTCGCTGACCCCTTCCTAGATGAAGGAAGCTTTATTAGAAAACACTCCCATCTGGATATGGGTGCTGCCTTTTGAACAGGAGCATGACTGGTGCAAAGGATTGGATCTGGAGAGGCCAGAACGGGGCTATGAGGGGTGTCGGGCACAAGGGAGGTGAGATAACACAGCTCCCAGTGGTTCCTAATTGGTGCCAGGGCTGCATCCTGATTCTGCAAGAATTCCAGGGGAGCTCTGTGTCCTACACCGGGTCTGTAGATCAGATACATTGTGCAGCATTGCAGGAATGCAGCTCAATACTTCTTGGGTTTATTTGTGGCTTTTTTTTTTTAAAGGATTAAATTATTCAAAAAATATGTGTGCTCATTCAATAACGGTTCAAAATATCTCTGAGAAGAGGAAGGACATTCTTGTTGTATAAGTTTGTGAATGCGTTGCCTGGAGCTTTTTTTCTTTGCTATTTGTCAACAAGAATTTGGCAATGGAGGTTTCTAAGAATTAAATTCTCCTTACCTGTTCAGTTTGTTACAGACTTGAAAAGTCCGTTTACGTTTTTCTTGGGTTTTTTCTTTCTTTTTTTTTTTCTTTTTTTTTTTTTTTATGATTTGTTTTGAGCAGTGTAGCGCCAACGAAGGAGAAAGAAATTTCTGGAAAAGCAAAACTGTAGGCAGCAATGTTAAATGAAGCATTTAAAGTAGTAGCAATATCTGCTCTCCGGGATCTAGTGTTTTAAATGTCAGAGTGGAAGAAATTTGCTTGACCAATATGCAACTTTATTTAAAGGACAAGGTTAATGATTCTTTGCATGGTGTTTACCTTCTTTGTCTCTGCTTGTTTTCTTTTCCCTATTAGGCTGATGATAAAGACACTGGGAACTACAGTGCCATGCAATACAGGCTCATCATTCCTCCAATCAAGGATGGCAAAGAAGGTTTTGTGATTGAAGCTTACACGGGGTTAATAAAAACTGCTATGCTGTTCAAAAATATGAGAAGATCCTATTTCAAGTTTCAAGTCATTGCAACGGACAATTATGGAAAAGGACTGAGCAGCAAAGCAGAAGTACTTGTAAGTATGAGCCAGGCATTATCTTCATGGAATAATTCCTGGGGAAATTCAAACATTACATGAAGTTTAATTCCAGACAGACCTATAGAAATGCCATAAACGGTGTGTACTTGATCTTTTTAGGAAACTAGGTAACTGAAATAAACGTGGTTGGTGTTTTTTTTAAACCATAAGCTTTTATAACCATGTGAAAAGTGTTCCTGTTTCATGGCAGAGATGCTGTTCTCAGTTACCACAGCAGACATGATGTGCAGTATTTTATTTATTCAATGAGCTATTGTTAATATTTCAATTTAGATCTTAGCTGTTTCCATTAAGCATGTTAGGTTATGTTCTGGGTCTTCTGGACCCAGAGGGCAGCAAAAAAGGTGCTGGTTTTGTGCGTTACGAGGATAAAGCAGGTCACATCTGTGTGGGTGGACACAAGCATTTACAGATCATCTCCACCTGCTCTCTGAGCCAGCAAGGTGCAGCCAGCTCCCATAGCAAAGCTAGGAAGCAGGGGCAGCACGGCATTAAACCCCAGTTAATAAGCCAAGCTGAAAGATTCCCAGCTTGGGCTGTGTGCTCTGTGTTAACACAGGGGCAGAGTTAGATGGAGTGGACCTGGCTTGCAGGGCAGGCAAGTATCTGAGCAAACAGTCTCTGGAACCTGGAAGTCAGTTGAGTTCCTGGGGAAAGCAGAGGTTGCCATGTCTTACTTGCTCGTGTCTGGAAGGAAGATGCAAGTCATAATTTTGGGCTGAGAAACTTTAAGTTTCTAGAGAAGCAACATTCCAAAAATGGCACCAGCTTTAGGCCTTGAGCTCTTGTTTCTGTGCTGAGTAAAGGACATTGACTTAGGCCAGTCACAGAAACCATCAAAGCTAAATTTCTTTAAAGCCTATATAACTTGATGGATTGGATTAATATTAGCATAATGTCGTAGGGATGAAGTGCATTATCTAGTTCATGGGAACACTGTCAAATGATACAGATGATAGCCATAATACTTGTTATATTGAGCTATGCAGGAATTCGGCAAATAAACATAATGTATGATGTCCTCATGCTTGACCTCCCAAAATGATAGGGCATTCTCATGCAATTTATGCAGTAATAGTATATTAAAATATGGCCAGAAGGTATCGACATTTAAATTAGAAAGTGAAGTATGTCTCATTAATTTATAGAGGTATCTAGGTTGGCTGAGTGAGTGATGAGCGCTCCGGTACAGTGTTTTTGAGCAAGACGTGAGAGCTTAGAGTAGCTGTAGGTACAATTACAGGCTGGCACCATCCCACCGTGAAGGTTTGGGTTTGCTCTGAGCGTGATCCGTAGATGAAGGTCCTTTCTAACTAAACTAAGCTATCCCTGGGCTTCACGATCCGAACAGAATTTATCCTGCTGACACTGTGGTGTCAGGTGCTCAGACTGGGAGGTGTTCATTCCTTTCAATAGAAGCTCAAGGAGCAAACACAGACTAGGGAAATGAATCTACTCTCACGCAAAAGAATAAATAGTGGGAGAAGAAGATAGGATTGCACTGGGAGGAGGTCTAGGGAGAAGACGTGGGGCAACATCAGAGGGAAGGTATTGCAAAGAACCTGAGCAGAGCCAGGTATCCTCCAAAACTGGGACCAGGATGCCTCCTCAGAGCCCTGGCACAGCTCTGTGAGCAGCATAAGCTGCCAGACACACTGGTAAAATGTACCTGTGCCGTAGGGGATGGTCCGTGTGAAGGATACCCATTTGTTCCTGCAGTCTGGGACTAGCAGTGGGACTCAAGGTAGACATCCGTGGATCTACGGTTTGGTTCCATGTGATGAAATCTCCCTTTTTAGCTTCTGTGAGGTAAAAGAAATAAGAAATTACATTTTAAAATGTTTGCTGCAAGTGAGCACATAAAGGTACTAAGTAAGTGTGGGTAGTGAATATTCACTATGAGATGGTCTTTTATCAAATGTTTGTTGGGATCTGGGGGGTCCCACAGCCCATTCCTTATTCAGCTCTCAGCGTAAGCTACTGCCAGGAATCCAGTGGTGCCATATAATGATCAAAACTGTTTGTGGGCTCTGCCTTGTTTATTTAAAGAAATTGGGAAGTGCCTGGTGAATGAAGCATGGGATCAAAGGGATCTCACTTATGGGCTGGTGGTTATCAGGGATTATATGCTTTCCCTCTGCGGCAAACTTCCAGTTTGTTGTGTGACTTATTTAATTTAACCTGGAACGTTCCTCGTTCTCAGCAATGCATTCTTCAGATACTTATGGGCATGAGACATCTGAACATGCTAACTTTCAGCCATATAATTTAGGCTGATGACTTCTAATTAGCATCACGGGACCTGGCTGTATTTTTGCTCAGTAGAGTGGAGGCAGTCAAAGCTTCCTTAGGAACGGCAGGTGGGATGATCCCTAGTAACTCCCTGCTCAGGAGGAGCCTTTGCTGTCCCACACCTTCCACCTCTGCTCTCAGCATGTTTCCATCTCTCCTCGAGTGGAAGGGAAGTTTCTCCCCACGGCTTTTCTTGCAATATAGTTAAATTGGACTTAGTTCCTCAACTTAATGGCCTTTTTAATAACTGAAAAACGAAAGCCTTTACAAATGTGGATAGCAAGGTAATGTTGCCATGGGAACCTTCATTTTTCTTTATTTTTTTTGTTTGTTTATTTTACTATAGCTTGTCATGAATGTGTTTATTCATATTTTTGTATACAAACGGTTAGTCATAATTGTGATTCCTTGAATATCAGCTGAATTATTGCTTTTTTTAAGTGTTGCAGTTTGTAGTACTCAGTACATGGGTGCACACTGGTCACTTGTATTGGCTAATGTAGTTAATTCTATTAAACTGTTCATTGCTTTAGAGTTCCTTTCAATGATCGTAGTCTAAAATTTATTTTGAGTTCATTATAATTCTGTTTTACTTACACAGAAGCCTGTACGTGCTGATGAGTGCATCTGATGACATTTCAAGAACATTTAAATATTTAAAGTTGAATTAAGCTTCAAAGCTGGTGAATCAGTATTTGATGTGAAAGTATATTATGGCTCGTCTGCTGAAGGGCTTACAGGGCTCAGACTTCCCTGTTAAAAATCAGGGCTTGTATTTTTTCCTTTAGAATTGAATCAAATTTAAAAATTGATTTTTAAATTTATTGGGTTTAACATTGTCCTATTTTTCCAAATTCACTTGCAGAATCCTCTATAGGGAGTATAGGTTTGGCGTATAATGATCACTGTTGTGCCTATAAGGATGTGAGCCAAGTTGTAAGAAATGTTTTATTTTCTACCCCAGTCCAGGAAGTAGCTGTTCCTTTCACAACCTGAGGGGAGGCTGGCTGTGCTGGTGAAGAGAGTGCTATTTCAAATGCAAAATAATTTAAAAGGGAGGAAAAAACATGCAGTCCTTTTACTGGAAGGCAGCCTTTTCTTAGGATAAAAATAGCTTGAGGAGACTAGATCGGGAGATGTGAAGCAGAGTTTGCCAAATCTGCTGAATTTAGTGCACACACGTAGTCCCTTCTGTGCACTGACCACCCAACCTGTGGCTGAGAAAGAGAGGAATTACATTGCTTTTGTGGCAGAAAATGCTAATGGGAGAAAAAAAGAAAAAGATATTAAAATAACTTACAATGATGACTTCAAATTAGATGAACATTTTCCTTTGAGATTTTCTAACAAAGTAACGATTTAGTTGAATTAACCTGGTATTTGCATTTACGTTGGTGCAAACTGCATATTTCAAAGATGAGATTTACCTGTCAAGTCATAAAAAATACCAAAATACTCATAAGTGATTTTGAATATGGCATATGGGAGATCTGTGATTCTGTAAGTAAAGCCTAAACTATGAAGAACGGGTTTTGTAGTCCCTCCCTTAAAAATCTGTAATTCTGGTGCAGTCCTGCAATTAAAGTTCTAGTTATATCTTTGCCTGCTGTTTATTGTTTTGGCTGCCAAGCAAAGCAAGATTTCCCAACTCTCTTATTTGGAATTAAAATGAGAAATTTGTACATCAGGGCATGGCTATGAAGGCAGGAAAGTAATTATTCCGTTCTTTCTATGTGGGGAGGATGTTATGCATGGGAGTGCCAATTGAATTTCACTCTTTTGTTTCCAGGTCTCTGTGGTCAATCAGTTGGATATGCAAGTCATCGTCTCTAATGTTCCTCCCACCCTTGTGGAACAAAACAAAGATCAACTCATAGGGTAATACATTTATTTACTCTACGAATATCACACAATTCACTGGTTTTGTCTTTAGGTTCAGCAAGGGATGCTCCCCTTATGGCATGATGTACTTTTTTGCCAAAAGACTTGAAAATGAGCAAGCGGTTGTTTTGATGGGGAGCACAATTGACTGAGGTTTTTTTTTCCCCCCTCCACATTTTGGAAATCCCCATTTTCCCCCTCCTCTGGAGAAGGCAGAGGTACAGCAGTTCTTTGCTCGCACGTCTGCCTGCTTTGCAGGCTGAAACTTCATTCTGAGCTGCCCCCAGTACAGACCATAGTGGAGCCTCTGAACACTGAGCACAGAACTTGCATCCAGCAAAATCCAGGATGTGAAATGGATGAAGGACCCCCCCAAATGGCTGAGGCAGCCTGTCTCAGCGAGCAGAAGTTAGAAAATTTATACAGGTACAATTAATACCACTAACATCATTATACGGAATTTTAATTGCAGAAAATTAGTGACAGGTTGTCATTATTCAGGCCTAGCAGGTATAAAACGTTGTGATGGGGGGACAGGTAATTAGAAACATTATTGCTTTGCAGTGAAAGTGAAGTATTTTGTAATACTGGAAGCCTGCTAACATCGTTTTGGTCTGTTCCGTCCTGACTGTTGTCATTCCTTTACTTCTCCACAGAAATTGAAATACCTTAGGGCCGATGATATAATCACTACCTGAAAAAGAAGTGTGTTGTCTCTAAATGGCCGTGTCTTCATTGGGCTTGGAAAAGATATTGACTGATTTGCTTCTGGAAATTTAGGACATGTTCCCCTTTTCTCTGTGTTTTGCACCAGGTGTAAATTACTGAGAGATTCCAAAGTCAGAAACAGTCATTACATTTTTCGGGCAATAGTCTGTAATCACAGGGACTCCATGTCACAGAGCTAAGAATAATAAAGGAGTCTGTTATTTAAGATCTAGCTCTCCAAAAGTGTCAGGTGTTGGTGTTGGCTGGAGAGACAAAGAACGGTGTACGTTTCAGTGATGGTAGCAGAAGTTTGCTTCTGCTTCACTAAGCCTTCAAGTTCACCTCAACATGCCACACTGTACAATTTTTTCTTCACACAGTCATTTGTAGCTTTCCTAGGCTTCTGTTTTCTTGAGTGGAGAAGATGAACACGTGTTCTGGACTAGATGATCTGATAGGTCCCTTCCAACCTATTCTATGATTCTGTGTGTGTATGACTTAGCGTTAGAGCTCATGCTAAATTTGACTTAGGTTGTGTTTGAGATGCTCCCAGTTTTGGACTGTCCTGCAGCCAAAGGGACCACCAGCAAAATACAGGTGGCTCTTGGAGAAGGTGGTTTGAAAGCAGGGTAGAAGGAGCCTGGCTTGAATGGGGAGTGTCAACTGCGTGGCACGTGTGTCGTGGGGCTGAGAGCACGAACGCTGCAACAGGTGGGATGGCCAAAATGGCAAGAGCAGATAGCATCTCACCCTTTCTCATCCCTGCAAAAATCTCCTTTTGTAAACAACTTGGAGCAACTTGTTTCCAGCTCCCAGGAGGTCTCAGCAGTGTTCAGTGCCCCAGCAATAAACCGTACCGTAACCATCCCCTCACTCCTCTCCTCCAGTGCCCGGAGCTGGCACATCCTGCCACAGTCTTGGAAAACGGCCCAGAGCCATATTCCTCAGTTTTTGTGCTCCAGAAAACTCTTTTCTGCCAGGTTGGAATCTTTGAAAATTTGTTTCATGCTGTTCTGGCCCTTGTGCGTGGCAGTCTCTGACAGATGTGTAAATATTTCACAGCAAATGAAGCTTTTGAATGAGTCCAAAACCAAGAAATCATGGCCAGGTTTTGAATTCTCAAAATTAGCTTGGGAAGCCTTTATCTTCAGGAACTCCATGAGGCCAGCAAGTGAGTACAGCATAAGAATTTAAGAATATAACCTCTACTGATGGGTGTTCAAGGACAGACTTTGCAAGAAGAGATTGCATTAGCTTCTTTTGAGCTTGTCACGTCTTTTATTGAAAGTACTTGCAGAGAGGAAAAGTCTCAGAAATAAAGTTTGCATATGTGTACTTCTCTGTTCACACAGAAGAGTGGTTTTTTTTCAATGCCATCTTCTAATTTCTTGGATTTTCCTCCTAAAGTTTAAACGAATGCTATCTCCCTGTTTTTATAAAGGCTTTAACAATTCGTGCAGGGCATAAAAACAAAGTAATAGGAATTTGTGATTTTCAGGCACTATACAGAAGATACAGCTGCAGGCAAGGGGAAACTATATAATCTGAGACCAGCTCAGACTGAAGCATTTTTGCCAAAAGAGGTTTCTGAGCCTTTTCAAGTAATGCACTAATTTAAAAAATTAGAACGCTTTGTATAATTCGTTAACAGATAAAAAGATTATGTCATTAACTAAATAAGTCACTACGGAAGTTATTTGGCTCTTTCACCTCTTTATTTTTTTGGCACTGGAGTGATAGTAAATATTAATCTCTGAAAATACAACATTTCACCACTAATTGCAATACTTGGTGATAGGGAATATTGGGGAAGTGGGCAGCTGGGTCATTTTTGAAATTATAGTGATTTTTCCCAATAAAATAAATAGTGATTTAAACAACTTGGGAGAACAAGTTGTAACAGAATCTCCCCAGCTGCCTGTAATTTTCACTAGAGAGTGGGTACAAGTTATTAAGAGATATATAATTCAGTTCTTCCATGCTGGAAAGGCTTACTCAGCATAGCCCCGAGATGTATGGTGGTTAATGGTCCAAGTAAAAGAAGCATACCACAGAAGAAAAGATTTAAAACAAGCTGTCTGTTTGGCTGAAGAGTTTGGGCTTTTTGAGGGATAGGATGGGTATGTCTTCAGCTGCCGTTGCTGACGGTGCCGTGATCCTTTGCAGTCACTCAGTCAGCAGCTTGGTTTTCCTCCAACCGCTTTAATTTCATCAAGTTTTTCATATCCCCTGGACTGCACATCAATGTCAGATTTGCCATTTCTCTCTCCGACTTTAATTATGTCTGTTCAGATAGGTCCCTCTATGTCTGCTGCAGAAGATGACAAGAGAAAATGGGGTGAGGCTTAGTGGAAAATTCAGTGCGTGTTCCTCTCCTGCAGAGAACTTGGTGAAGGCAGACAACAGAGTGTTCTTTAAATACGGGAGTGTTTGTGGGTGTTTACTTGTTGGGCAAGGAACAGCATTGCAACTAGAATAGAATAGTTAAATTCGTGCTCAAAGCGTTTGGTTCTTTGGTTTTCACGTGACCGCAACTCCAAGCCTGTAACTAAAATCAGAAACACCACGTTACCAAGTGAGACCTGTGTTTCTGGGCTGCATCAAAAGAAGCATGGCCAGCAGGAAGAGGGATGTGATTCTGCTCTGGTGAGACCCCACCTGGAGCACTGTGTCCAGCTCTGGAGTCCTCAGCACAGGAAGGACATGGACCTGTT
>JAOTQQ010000002.1:1364341-1382458 GCA_026546715.1 Gallinago undulata | reverse complement strand
TGGGTGTTACAGCAATAAGTCTAAGCAGGAGCCTCTCTGCTCACCCTGCCTTGGCATGAAGTACAGACACTGCTCTTATCACTCTGAGAAGGAGCAGTTTTCTCCCCAAAATGCTGTTAATTTCAGAGAGTTAGAAGAAGCCGAGGTAAGAAGTGAAATTACTGAACAGAAAGTTGGTTCTGTGGTACCTGAAGCCAGGAGGGAATACCAGCAGAGCACACGGATACGAAGGGCAGGACCCCTGCAGGAAAATGCACGAAGCAAGCGGTTTGCTGTGCTGCTCTCACCGAAACGGAGAACTTTTTGCCCTTGGAAATGAGGATAAGCTTCAGCTCACCTCTCCTTTTCAGTGCTTGAACTGTGTTCTGGTGTTGAGTACATTGGAGTTATCCCTGGCATAGGGATTGCGAGGAATTACTAATATTCTTATGCACATAAAGAGGAGGCACATGCTTTATCAGACCACAGTTATTAATCCAGCTATGCAGTTAATTCAAGCACAGTTAATGGACTTGTCTGTAACAGGTTTGTGGGGTTTTTCTTTGTGACATTGCAGGTTCCTGGATGGCAAACTGCTGGATATCAATAAGGAGTTTCAGCCGTACCTGGGGCAGGGGGGGCGCATCCTGGAGATCCGCACCCCGGACGTGGTGGCCAACGTCAAGAAGCAGGCACAAGCTGTGGGCTACACGGAGGGCGCGTTGCTGGCCCTGGCCGTCATAATCATCCTCTGCTGCATGCCAGCTATTTTAATAGTTATGGTCAGCTACAGGCAGTAAGTACTCCTCCTCCTCCTCCTCCTCTTCCTCCTCCTCCTCCTCTCCCTTCTCCTCCTCCTCCTCCTTCTCGTGGCACCAGCCTTGTAGTAGGGATGGGATGTTTCTCAGCACAACTGCTTTGGATCTTGTCCTTCATTGCAAGGAGGTTATTTTTAATTTCCCCTCTCACCACAAGAGTTGGTGGGTGCTGGATGTGGGCCCTGCATGCGAAGAGAAAATGCAGGGGGAGCACGTCTTGCTGGCTTTCTAAAGCTGTGGGGCAGTCAGAGTTTTAGAATACGTGCCAAAACACAACATCAAAGGCCAGAAGTCTGGAAGGCAAGTATGGATTCAAAGCTGAATTCCATGCCAGGGAAAAAAAGAAAAAAAAAAAGGTGCTGCTTCAATAAATTAATCAAAAATAAACTTGTGTAGCTCGGGCCAAATAAGAGGATGCAACTTTTTTTTTTGTTTAAATCCTAAAATGCTTATAGTTGTATTTTTTCCCTCGCTGTATGCTCCTTAATTGCAAATGTTTCATGAAGAATTGATTTTGTGCCATTTTAGCACCATCTAAAGCAGCATACACCACGGAGAACCTCCTTGATATTTCCACTCACCTCTCACAGACTCAAGAGGTTTACGTAATTGGGCTAATAGACTAATTAAAGAATCAACATCACTAACAAGTTCTTCTGAACTAAGCTTTTTCAGGTCCACTCATATTTAAAATCAATGTAGTTGGACTTAAAGGCTGTGTATTTATTCTTTAATTTCTTCTCATGAAAGATTTCTAATTCCACGTGCATGCTCTCAGCATTCAAAGAATTACCAATTATTACAGAATCAAAATAGTAATAATTCTGTGCATCTTCCCCAGTAAATGGCTGTGTCCAACTTCTGTGTGTATCGGTCTGTACCTCCCCATCTTTCTAGCTTCGTTTCCAAATGAAGTGAAGCAGCTGGAATGTAGTTATGTCCTTATCATGGAAAACCTGTGCTCCGCGGGAGCACGAAGGGAGGAGTTCCTGCTGGCTTTTTGTTTGTTTTTCTGTTGTGTTGAGGGCAGTGAAGCGTGGGTGCCTCTGCAGGCTCCTGCTGCAGCGTTGCATCAGTCTGTGGGAGGGAGAGGGCATGGAAGAGCTGATAGACAGGTATTACAGTAAAGAAATTGCAGTCTGAATGCTGCAGTAGAGGTGGTACAATGCCACCAGGTGAGATTTAAACTCTGCATTTTTCCTTTCAGTGAGGAGTTAGCAAAGCACGATGTTATTCATCATTTCTAAAGCCCTCTCCGTACTGCCATCACAGAAGTTGCCCAGGATAGCCTTTTCTTGATGGTTACTGCACAGGCTTTGGATTATACTTACATCCCAATTTCTCCAAACAGTTTGGGCCAAAGGAATAAGAATTTCAAAGGTGTTTGAAAGCTCTTGATAAACTTCTGCCCCATTAGGATGGCAGTGCACCTCAAACCTACAATTAGTTATTGTTGTTGCTATCTGAATTGCCTGTTTCTTTAAGAAATCTAACAGCACTATTTTTCCTTGACATCTGTTAGATTATCGAAAGAATATCGGTCCCTTTTAAGAGCTTTAACTTCATTTCATCAAAAAATCACATTTTTGTTGTCTAGAAGCACGACTCGGGGTTGGATTTGTAGCAGACCGATGTGAATAAACTGTACTTCATGAAAAATATATCACTGAAGAGTGCCAAAGAAAATAAAAGGAATATTAATGTTAATATCAACACCAAAAGCTATCCTGAGCCTTACGGTTTATTTTTGCATTACAGCTTTTTTTCCCCTTTTCAAAGGCAGTTTCAGTGTTCTCCCTGATAACATTCTGGCAAAGTAGATGCTCCAGTCTGCCACTGAGGGTAGAGATCATAATGGCATAAATGAAACTGGCATGTAACAGCACGTATAATGGAAATGTTAAGATTTTTCTCACTGTTAAAACTTTTCACGTGCAGTAGGTCTATTTTTCAGTGCTTTCCAGATCCAGTGATAAGCTTACTAAATTTTGTAAAAATAATAGTTACTGAAAATTCAATTAATTTATAATATTATCACTGTTAAAGTGCAGCTCAGCACCTACTTTTATGACTTGTAGACAAGCCAGAGACTATCATTATTCTTCCCTATTAAATAGTGTCTTTGAAACACATTATCCAGTACAACCCCATAAGGTAACTATAAATAATACATTAGTTGCTAATCACAAAAGACAGGTATCTTCTAAATAAAAGCAAAAATCATACTTCTTCACTATAGAGGGTGTTTTCTATAGCATTCTTGAAGCATGTTAAAATGAGAAAACGGTTATAAAAATGCCCTCCCTGGTAGTCCACCTGTTAAAGAGATTTCAGGAGAGTTTGTGTGTCTCACTCTCTGTGTGTGGTGTTTCCTATACGTCCCAAGCAGTTTTCCCTGCTGTAGCTGGTCTTGATGCTGACTGTGGAATTGTTTCACAAATAGCAGCTAAAAAGTTTTCAGCTCTGGAAATTATGAAGGTTTAGAAACATCATCAATTCTGTAATTATGTGTGTGGAATAATTAAGTAGCACCTATTTCATTACTCCTGTTAGGTTGACTGTTTAGGACAATTATTGCAAACAGAATTCATTTAACCTTCCTTTTTATCTCTTTATCTTTTTTTTTTTTGCATAACAAAACAGATTCAAAGAGTAAGTACTCATTTTCAGCTGTTTCTAACAGTTTGCATACTAACAGTATTTTTTCATTACCTCCTGTACTCACCACCCTTTATGGCAAGGTGAAAAATGACTTCTGTGGCTGCTTGGATGTATTTTATTATTGCATGCTAGCATGTGGCAAAGTTACTGGGGTTCAGGACATTGCTTATTTCCTACAGAGAAAAAAAAATAGATATTTTCCTGTGTGTGGTGTTCCTGAAGCCAAGCAAGTGTGTGTCAGGGGAGGGTGCAGAGAGGGACCTCCCTACAAGCGATCAGGTCTGGACCACCGTCGAAAGCAAAGCGAGGTGCCTCAGCCCTGACATCTCGGTGCCGCTCCCCAAGTTACACCTTACCAGGGCTGGGCTTTCTAGGTAGAAAACAGAAATTTGTTTCATAGTAAAAAGCATTTTTTTCAGGAAGACTGCTCGTTGAGACAGAAATTTCCCAGCCAGCTCTAGTGAGAAAGGAGTTGCAAGTGATAAACTTTGCCGGAGAGGTTTTTTTGTGTTTAAAATTACAGTTTCTTGGCATTTGAATGAAGCACTTGACGAAGAGCTTACTCTCTGCACTGTTAGTCCTGGGCAGCCAGAACAGATAAACCTCCTCATGAGAGTAATGTCAAAGCCAGAGCATACATTATTTCCTGGGAAGTACCTTCTGTGGACAGGTGCTTTCTGTCCAGGGGATGCTCTGGGATACCACCAAGAGAGAAAAAAATAAGAGAGCTGAAAAAGCCAGGGAAAAGAGTATCACGTCACTGCTTTTCTTTGAAGACGACAAAACACGGGGATGTTTGGAAAACTGCAGGAAAAAGCACAGATAACTTGACATCTCGGCTTGTGTTAGCGTAGAGAGCGTTTCTAATGAGTATTTCTCCTTCTCTCCGTGGCTTCCCCAAGGCGACAGGCTGAATGTGCAAAGACTGCGAGGATCCAGATGGCCTTGCCAGCAGGCAAACCAGCCAGCGCGGCTGCCAACAACCTCTACGAGGAGCTCGGGGACAGCACCATGTGAGTGTTCCTTGTGATACACCAACGAAATCGATAGCCACCAAAGCCGGGATTGACTTCCCAGCGACACCCCTTCACGCAGTCTGTGTCAAAAACACGGTTCTTCACGAAGGGGTCTTCCCCCTTCCCAGCTGCTTGGGGCTCTCAAACATCCAGAAAATAAATAGGATGACTCCATAAGGAGAGAAAGATCAGTTTCACCTGCTAATGGGGATTTCTTGTAGTGCATGGGGGCATCTCGGAAAGGTTTTAAGTTGGCCATTGAGAGCAGGGTGAGCCAGAACTGGGATCATTTAGTGCCTTTGCAAAGCCAGGCTAAACACATCCCATGAAATTGCTGCCCCAAAGCCCTTATTTGCTATAGTTAAGAAATACTCTGCTGTGCAAAGCGAGGGGTCTTCTTTTTGTACTAAATTTGAAACTGGTTTAATATTGAAATTAAAGAAAAAGGAGCTATCAAGATAGAGAAGCCACTTGTAGTTCAATGAATATATCTTTTACCTATTATATGCTCGTAAAATAATAATATTGCAAAGATGCCTGCCTTTTCATGCTTCTGTAAATCTGAAGTTTATGGTCTCCAGTAAGGATTTAACTCTCAGTATGGAAATATCACAGCAGAGAGTAGCCAGTTAACTGTTGTATCATACTGGGGGGATTGTTGATAAGCTTTCCACACTTTCCCATCTATGTTTGTATTTTAAAGCCCAGCAACGCTGAAGAGCGTAGCATCAATAATAGGTTTGGAGGCAGGTAGAGGGAGAGCTGCTGGAGTTGAGGATTGCCCAACTTCTGCTCTATTTTCAAGCAGCATTTGTTTTGCTCAGAAAGTTGGAATTTTCCAGATGCCGTGATTGAGTTTATAGAATTTAAGGAGGCGTAGCAGAGCGCATCGCTGCTGGTTTAACCCCTGGCCATCTGAGGGCAGTCTCGGTTTGAAATAATTCCAGAGCTTTTCTGTACAAATAGAGGAGCCATCCTTGAGGTGAGAAGAGATTCTCCCAACTGCTGAATTTCCTCCCAGGCCTTTTGCCTTTGTGAAGTCTTACAAAGGGGAGGAAAGAAGGGAAGAAAAACCTGTGTTTGACAGGAGCAGGTAGTTGTGGTTTTGAATGTGAGCACTTCTGCTCGTGAAGCACGTGAGCGCAGAGCTGTACACGCTTACACCTGCAGCGAGGTGCCCTGCTGGAAAAAATCATCCTGTTCCTCTTGCATTTAACTAAATTTCTACTGAAATTAATGACTCGCTTCTGCTAATTTTTCTGTCTTTACTTTTCCTAAGACCAATCATCTTTCATTTGTGGTGCTGCCTTGTGTCTTGTTTTCTTAATTTGATGTTGATAGGAAATGAAATGGAACTGCAACGAAGCTCTTTAGTTTTAAATCTGCCTTGTCTCATAATTTTCATTTTTCTCTGTCTTTGGATACGTAGGCATCAGTAAGTAAACTCATTTCATTGTCTTAATATTTGTAGCTAGTACAAATGCTGGTTAATTTTCCTTTCAGTATTTCCCATTAAACCTTGCAGTCTGTAGCTCATATTTTAGTTGTCCATTGATCAAGTGCAGGAAAGACATTTACTCGGAAGTCTCAATACTTCTGTGCTTCTTTATCCTTTTCTTGGAAGCAGAGATGAAGTATGATTGCTGAACTTGAATGGTATTATTTCAAAAGCCAACCACCTTATAAAAACCAAACAGAACCACCACTGAGAGCTTCCACAGAGGTTTGCTTTCAGTTCATGGACTTCAGATCTCACAACTGAATGCAAGCAAAATCTTCCTTGTCTGCTATTTACCATTCCTTGCAAGGCAAGTACTTTTTTTTAAAAAAATTTACAGAAATATGCTTCACACTGGTGGCTTGATGTTTCTCATTGATTGAAATACCTATACATTAACAGAAAAAGATGGGAGGATAACCTCATTATCAAGAGCCGTCCCGCAAAATGAGAAAGGCACTACGAAGCTTTTGAAATAATCTGTTCCAGTAGCAGAAAGGTTATGTCATCCTGCATGAGCCTTCTGCTGGAGGGCTTCCTTCAAGTTCAGAATCATTTCTTTCTCTCGCCTCTAAATAAATCGAGGGTGCCTAGCCAACCTCAAAGTTTGCTGCTTTAGAATAAGGAATGAGTTTATTATTAGTGTGAAGTCAATTATTTTTCATACAGTTATATGCTACCCAAAGGCATACTGGTTTTTGGAGAACTCCAGTGCTTGGGGAGAGTTTCTTTGCTGGTATGACCCCTTCGTGGCTGTGCTGGGTGTTATTTGCCGATGGGAGAGCGATCCCTGCAGTGATTCTTCTCATCCATCTGCTCAGGTCCCTGGGACCATTGGGAAGCTCTGGTTCCTCTGCCTGGGTCCTCTCCCAGTCAAAACAAACAAAAGTTAAGAAGCAAATGTGTTTCGTTACTAAATACAGGCTTTCAGGGGACTCTTCTCTTTGGAGGAGATTTAATGTATCTTAATTAACTCCAGTATACAGTTATTTAAATTTCTCTTCTGGTTTTTCTGTAGAATATTTAACCACCAGGGGTTGAATTTCCATTAATTTAGATTTGGTAATATTTTCTAAGATACAAAAAAACACCACCAAAAAAGATGGAACAATCCAACTATGAGATCTAAAACTTTATCTTCCAACATTCATGTAATCATGGAAAAGGTACTTTTCCCCCTATTCCTTTGTTAATAAAGCCTAACCATTTTTTATTGAAATTCTAAAGAATATGACTCAACTCCTGGTAGAGACAAGACCTGGAATTTTTCACTGAGGTTTTTGGAAAGTATCGGAACACTCTACATCACTAAAAATAGTTTTATGTGGTATTTTGGTTTGTGTGTGTAGAAGTCATTGCTAGTCCTGCTATACTTTAGCAGCAGTTGCTTAACGGCGGACAATGGAAGGTTTTAAGTGTGACATTCAGAACGTGGAGGACCAGCATTAGTGCAATTCAGTCTTTATACCCCGTTTCTACCACAGAGTTCCCTTATGCCATCACCTGTCTTACAGATATATATATATATAAAATATTTCAGAGAGCTTTTTTAGAGCAGGTGACCTTTTTAATACTGTTTTTTGTTCAGTTTTGTTTTTTTTTTTCTCATCCCCATGCTAGGGAGCACGTCTGCTTAGTTACAGTGAGTTTGTATACGGCAGCAATGGACAGGCATTTTGATTCAATCTCATTGCTGCTGAGGGGAAACTTCTCTTGGAAAGGGTAAGGGGTTTGTTTATAGCTCTATCTGACATTGGCCAATGTCTTAAATTTGTCACAGATTGGGGGGAAATAAATTTATTTTCAGCCTCAAGTGAGCAGTATTAAAAATAGGGCTCTGAGGGCCCACTTGTCTAGCAGGCAGTTCGGGGATATTGATTTTTAAATGCTGTTTATCTTAAAATCTGCTCAGAAGTTTGTGGTATTAAAAATATTTGAGGGAGGCAGGTTAATGAGGCACTTGGAGGTGCTAGACAAATTCCAGAAAATGGTGAAACCTCCTACTTTTGGTGTCAAAATTCAATGTAATCCACCTGCAGGGTTTTTTCATTTGATTTAGTGTGGTACAGAGATGAAATTCATACACATATCGATACTTCTGTGTCAGTACGCGTATCGTAAACGCAAGAAACAATGCCCAGCTTGGTAATGCTTTGGGAGTCAGTGTGAAGAGAATGGTCTGAGGCTGAGACTGACCTGTGTTTTGTAGAATTTATAGAGTTCAGATGCACAGTTATTATGGAATAGGTTTAGTGTAAAAATCCCTGCGAATATTCCGTGCTGGCTGTGTGCAGGGCAGTGCCACTGCCATTTGAATGATGGAGACACAATTAGACATACATACATTTGTATATGTGTATATGACTTATGGTACACATACCATGAGTCCATATTGTCTCACAGGGAAATTGGTTCACATAAATACGTAGCACTGACATTTTGTGTCATTGGGGAGATAGGGGCCAGTATTGACTGAGATTTTTGAAATCTAGGGGTGTTTCTTTTAAAGAGGTTAATTTATTTTTGAACTTGCTGAGTAGCTGAAAAGTTGTTTTAATTTTTCTTCCTCCTCGAGTCCTTCTCACTTAAAGAAGATGTAAAAGTAAATGTCTTGCCCAGTAGTCTAGTAAATGTGACCTTTCTGTTGGATAGTAGTAGCCTGCTAGAAGTAATTTAATGGCTCTGATTCATATCATAAGTTCTTTTTTTCTCTCTCATAAGTATCTGTGTCCATGCATGTTTCCTCACTTGTGATTATCTTCTTTTCTTTCAAGTCTTTTTCTTCTCTACCATTTCCAACAAAGCAGGGGAAAAAAGTCAGTCTTAGAAGAAGGAGACCGTCAGAGAGTTATAAGCAGCTTTGCTTCCCGTGCTATTGAGGCTCACAAGCAATCTAATATCAATGGATCATTGAACAATAACCTCCCCAAATCTTCGAGTAACATTACTTTTTTATCTGATGAGAACCCATTAACTACTCGAAACCCATTGTATGTGGAAGGTGTCACTCAAAGTCCCGCTGCTGCTGAGTTTCTACGGAAAAGAAACGGTACTCTAGATACTCTTTCTCCTTCAGGACTAGTCTTGAGAGACGCCTCTCTGGGGGGCAGTCACCGTGCGTGGACGATTCCAGCTCATGTTTCCAAGAGACACGCGCCTGCTTCTCTGAGCAGGCCAGTTATCATGGACCCCGTTCAGTGGCAACAGGAGAGACTCAAAACAGAGAGTGGAGGAACCGAAAACGAGCACAGCGGTGTTGAGATCAGCAGCCCGCTATTTCAAAAAACAAGCGGCCCCAAGTTAACTGTAAAGGAGAAGGCCAGGCAGTTTGAGCAGCAGGCTTTGCAGGAAACGAAGCAAGTGAGATCTCCTGACGTGAAATCCATCCGATCGCCAACACACAGCATCTGTTTCCAGGAAGGAGAGAACGTGCTAGAGCAGTCTTCTAAAAGTGTGGTTGCTTCTCCTTGCCTTCGCTCTTCTCCTCTGTCCTCTCCAACACCTGGTGCTGAACTAGTTGAACCGGAGGCCTCCGTGGTCCCCTCCGTAATAGTCACTCACCACGACTATCCTGAAGAACTTTCTCCTCCACCAGCTCGCAAACCAACTCCTCCATCTTTTAGGATCAAGAAAACAGTTTGCCAGAGTTGTCTAGCTCCTCAGGCCAAAGAAGTTATAGAAAGCATTCCAGATCCACCTAAAATTCCCCCACCCCCCCCTCCACTGCTGCCACCTCCACCCCCACCACCACTTCCATCCCCTCCTCTGTTGCCACCACATCCTCCGCCTCTGCCCACCGTTTCTCTTTCTTCTTCTTCCTCTCCTCTCACCACCCAGCACCTCTCTCCTGCCAAGCACTCCAAATCCCCTGCCAAACAGCCAGCCCTACCGGCCACGGCCACCGCGCCGGAGCCTCCTCCCCGCAGGGAGCTGAAAGGTATTCTTAAAAACATTCAGAATTTAGCGGCGATCGAAAAGTCCGTGGCCAACATGTACAGCCAAATAGACAAAAACCACGTTCTGCCCAAGCACGTTTCGAAGCTCAAACCTGTGGCAACGCCGGAGCTGCCGACCCCAGCACCAGCCGGGGAGCCCAGCCAGAACGGTGGCTTGAGCTGTGTGGTGGAGGAGCTGGAGAAACTCTTCCCCTCTCAGTCCACAGCGCTGTAATCCTCCCGGTGGGATGGTTTCTGCACGTAACGTCCTGAGTGGGGTGACTCTAGTGCAGCACATGGCATCTGCCTCAGACTCTCTAGAAACTCGGACTTTTCCCCTTTCTCTGCTGTATAGACCTCCTTATTCAGTCCTGACCCCAAACTGAGAGACATCGTCTGTCCTGTCCCCTCCGAAATTCGTAACGCATGACAAGTCTCCGAGCTGTTTCCTCAGAGCTACACCTTACTGTTCTGTGATGCCGGTTCTTAGTCTGTTTACCGAAAAAACTTGGGGGAAACTGTCCATTTTCACCCAAGGACATAAATGGCAGAGGGCTTGGCATGGCTTTACGTTGAGCAGCCTTCACTGTAGGCACCATCAGTGCTCAGAGGGACTTTTCTGCAGCTGCAATTGGAATCTCTTGCTTTGCCCCTAAAATGTACCGCCTGGGAGGAACCTCACTGTCAAATACTGGTGGCCAGAGCCAGCGGGCACTGGTGGGAAGGGGCTGGTCACGGGGAGCCGGGGTCACCCCAGAAGGGGCTCGGTGGTCCACAGGAGACGAGGCAGCTCCGGCACCCCTTCCTCCAGCTCGTGTTCACATCTCAAGCCAGAAGAAAGAATTTTTGGCTTGATTTGTCAGTAAACCTGGCTGTCTTCCCTCCTGTTACCTGTGTTCTGCCTTCCATTGCATTTTATTTTTTTTTATATTGTAACTGCATGTTAAAAGTTTTTATTTTGTAACATATTTCTTCGATGTACAAAGCATTTCTTTGTTTGTTTTTTAATTTTGCATGTGCATGTTGTTGGTATCTCTCTTTATCTTTCATGCTAATTTGCCACGAGCTTTACAGCTGAAACATCTTGCTTATCTTAAATTGTAATAAAGTCACTCTGATTAGTGTCACCAAGTGAAGATTTTTCCAGTACTTACAAAAATCCTTTTAATACGGATTTACTTATTGGCTTTTTTGCTCACAGTCATCTAAATCAGACATTTTACATTAAATATGCCAATTATAGTAAATTAGCTTGTCCTTTGAAAAAAATGGTAAGTAAAAGCGTTTTGGCATTTAAATGAATGGTAATTTGGTTCAACCAGCAAGTTTCATTTCAGTCTTTTGCCAAAATTCAAAATATTTGTGTTTAATGTGAGAATTGTTAAAAATATATTGGGAAAAGTAGATATGATATAATGAAGAAAAACTGAACCCCCAGTTCAGTATCGGAAGTTGTCATCTTGAGCAAAAAGATAATTAATTATTTATCAGATCCCCTAGAGGTACTCAGCACTTCCATGGTGCTTGGCTTTTTCTCTCTTACCTTCTTTCTTAACTGTGCGGCCAGGACATGTGCAGATGTTTCAGTCAGAAGCTGCTGAAGGTGGTTTCTCTTTCTTTGTCCCGGAGCCAAACTCCATGAACTCCATCGCACAAGTTCTGCTCATACATGAGAATTTTTCTTTGCTTTTAAAAGTCTCGCTGAGCTAGACTGTCACTCTGAGGCACTTTTAGTAGCAGAATGGGTGAGGGGGATGAGTCTCCATTTTTGCTGTAACAGAGTCTATATCCTTGACGAGGTGCATGTAGAACACCTGCCCGTGACGCTGAATTCTCCAGGAGTGGCACAACTCCAGCACCTGCAGCAAATTGTCAAGGTTCAGTAGCTGTTAGGTAGAGAGAAACTGTTCAGGTGTGAGAGTGGAATTGGAGTTACATGTCTGCTTGCTTCTAGGTGTCTGCAGTGCTCCAGAGAACGCGGGGCAGTGGAAGTGTGCAGGGACCAGCACCAGGAATTACTCCACTTTAGAGCTTGTAGACCTGTAACAGATGCTTTTATGAAGTTCATGGCATCGCTAGTGAAATATTAGGCAAATAAGACCTCGCGCAGCAAAGATGCAGGTGTTTAGTAATTCACAGCTTAGACTCCAAAGGTTTTACTCCTCTGCAATTATTTGTCACCTTCCTTAAGCAGAAAGAACGGGCATCGCAGAGGATCTCATTTTTGCTTCATCAGTTCCAGAACAGTCTGGGGAGGGGGGGAGTGTCATGGTAATCAACTCTCCGCTAACAAGAAACACCCACTTTCTCATTCTGGAGACCTTCATTGAGTTGGAAAGTTTACGAAACCTAGTTTCATTTTGTCTGGAATTAATGTAACCTTTGTTCTCCTGATAGTTTTTTTGAATGAACTTTGTTTATAAAAAAAAACCCAACCAATCCTTCTATTAGACCAGGAAAGAAAGTGTAGCAATAGCCTGTGTTTTTAACCTACCCCGGGAAAGTTCTGTCCATTGAGAAGTCTGGACGCAGTTCTTGCAGGACTACAGAGTATTTTAACCAATTTAGTAGTTGGTAAGAAGTTGAGCACATGTAAATTTATTGCCCCCTCTTCAGGTTGTCTGATTTGGTTAATTAGGGTCAGAAGTGACCCTGGATATATCTCTTATCCTTTCATCATCAAGACGGGGCTGAGTTCTGATCAGGAGCAGGCATTGCATCAGTGGAGAGGACTTCTCTGCAAACCTGATGCTGAGCAGTCACACCTCCCTTCTGGGTTCTTTCTCCTCAGTTCCAGCTATGAGCTGCAGGAAACCTCAATTCTAAGAGTAAGGGCAAATTGATAAGCAGTTGCCTTCTCTGAAGCATGTGGGGTTTATAATGCTTTTCCTTTTAATATGAAGACAGGTATAAAGTATGAAATAATGAACGCCTGCTGGGATGCCAGTAATTGGGAAAATTGTTGCCGTAGGTAGATCCTGGTTCCTTTAACCTGTGTTAGCAGTGCAGACCTGTGAAAGGTTGGCATATTTTGCACATGTAAATTCATTCTTGTTTTATCTTTCACATTAAGTATTAGCAGTGTACACTAGCTGTCATGTTACCCTGCGTCATCTCAGGCACTATGTCCTTGCTTCCCATTTTGCATTGGAGATTTCTCTCTGACTGACTGCAGTGAAGTCTGGCTGATAACGTTTACCCAGAAGCAATTCCTCCCTCACTTTAGAGCTTTAATCCCTTCCTGGAAACAAATGATGTTGTTTTGACCTTTGCCTTTTTGTCAGAGTAGATCCTTGTGCTGTATTGAGTGAATGGATGGTTTTGTCTTTGGGGGGGCTTTTTTTTCTTCTAATCATGGCCACACGAAACTGTAAGAGAATTACAAGCATCTCTCAAAACACGGTGTGGTGCTATTTTTAAGAAAGTTGAATCCCAAATTGAATGAGAATTACTTATATTACACTTTTAATCCGCAATATAGTGACTACTCGAAAGCAATTAAGATTAATAGCCTTACTTATCCTCTGTGTGACACAAGTTCTTTAGCTGAAGGTTGTTGTAGGCAATACGGAAACTAGATACAGCGTTCAGGTGGGCTTTGAAAAGTCACAGATCATCTTTTGATGATAAATCTTCATTTCAGTTGTTCGTTAGCTTTTTATTATATGGGCAACACCTCTAATTTAATGCTGATAATCTATTCCATGTGTCCAGTATTAATTCCGTGTCCAATATTAATTCCATTTCCAATACTAACAGAAAACTTTATAGATGGTGATATTAAAAAATTAAAAGGACTTCTACTCTCTTCTTTATTATTTGCTTAATTGTAATTAAAGAATTTCCCTAGACTACTGTCTGTGTACTAGGCTAACCTCAATGTAATTCTAAGCATTTACCTTCTCCTTCTTAAAAAAAAAATGAAAAGCAGGTTTGTCCCTTATAATAATGCTAAGACTTAAATTACCATTCCTTAGTTTTGTCTAAACTATTTTAATTTTCTAGCACAAAATAGGAAAATAGAGAACTTGATAAACATAAATGCTTGTCATGCATAGGAATGGCTCCAAGAAAATGAATTAAAGCAACACCACAACATTCCAATACGGTCAAAATCACAAAGCCTGTGGCAAAATAATCATAGATAGCAAAAAGATTTTAACACAGAGGAAATGTTAGGAAATGTGTAGTTTTAGTAATAACGTTGTTACGAGAAATTAGTAGTAGAAGCTCCAGGCCAATTTCTAGCAAGTCCCGAGTGGATACAGAAAGTCCAGAAGTAGAAGAGAAACTCTGGCTGCTTAAGCAGATGCGTAAAGTAAGTCTCTGTGTAGATGCCCCTGGGACAGCAGGGAAGGTGGCCGGGCTGGACCCCTCTTAGGGGGAACGCAAAGCAAAGGCAGCGTCCAGCCCTCGCTGTGTTCCA
Organism: Gallinago undulata; assembly: GCA_026546715.1. Lineage (NCBI taxonomy): Eukaryota > Metazoa > Chordata > Aves > Charadriiformes > Scolopacidae > Gallinago > Gallinago undulata. Next base: position 1,368,125 of record JAOTQQ010000002.1, on the reverse strand, counting down.
CCGGCTGCTCTGGCTCTCTGGCTTTGGGGATTGGGGATTTCTTCTCATTCATTCGCAACCCAAAGCAAGAAAAGATCCCAAAGATTCACTAGCCTTTCTCATGCAATGATTCGTATGCCCAGAGCAAATCTAAAGAAAAACATATTTTGTGTCATAGATATGTATTTCTTTTCTTGCTGGTAATATTTCTGATTGCATTATCTTTTCACCTCTCTCCAGAAAGAATGGCAATGTGCGTCTTTATGTAGTCCCAGAGAAGTATACTAATTTATTTTTTTTCTTTTTCTGACTTCTAGGCGAGGATATGCACAGCAAGAGGTAAGACTGTTCCCCAATTACGTTTAAAATATTAATTACATCAGCATACTTTTGCTTTACTGTGAAACTCATTGGTACTGGGTGTTTCAGAGGCCAGAAAACATGAGGTGGTTCAAAAAGTTCGGAAGGCATCGATTCACTGGGGGGGTGGTAACCATCGTGGCACAGAGGTCACCTCCAGGGTGGGAGATTGCTGCTCAACAAACTGCCAACACCAGTTTCCCCCACTCTCGCTGGGTTTTCTTATGGTTTGCCTGATCTCCTGATGCTGGCACTGAACCACACAGACCTTCTCTGCAACTCACTGCAGCCCGTTCTTCTTGCAGCATTTTTTTTTTTCCCAGCAAGGAATAACATGGAGTTTCCTTCAGAAATCTGACTAATAACTGGGAAGTTCTCCAAAATACATAAAGGCTGATATTTGCTGCTGAGAGCTAGATCAGTTTTACTAATCTTAAGGTGTGCACCTGGAGCCTGCTGCTCCTTGCTCAGTGGTGTTTCACCAACTGCGAGCTTGCTCTTGTTCTGCTTTGGTTTCTCCTCCCTTTGTGGAGCTGAATTGTGTCTCTTAACTCAGATACGAAATGCCCACCTCTCCCAGGGTTTGGTATTGGCCATGAAACTTGGGTGAAGTAGTGTCACCAAGTTCTGGGAGGGGTGTGGGGACAACGGTCCTCATTGTCCTGAGTAAATCTGATCCCAGTTTACAGAACAGCACGTGATGTGCTGGCACATCAGTACATCAGATCGGTCTGGCATTTGCAGAAAACTGGAGCTGCAGAATAATTAACACCATGGCTACCAGCCATAGCCCATGTTTAGCTGTGATACATCTGAGAGGAACCATACCATCGTGTCGGTCCTCTCTGTGCAGCTCTCAGGGTCTTCTCCCTCACGTCAGCTCACTTTTCTCACTGCATATGGAAAGAAATCACACATAAGCTGTAAATAAAGCAAGTGAGATAATCACTTACTGGTGTTGGGAATTAAAGTATATTTGTGGTTGGGAGGTATGCAGTTAACAGCCAGAGAATATAGATATAAATATAGATAGAGAATTAAAGCAGTAGAAGCTTATATATTGTAGTAGAAGCTTAAGAAATCAAATCACTTCAGGTTTTTAATAGCTGAATCACAGACTTTACTGTGAATTCCTGTAGATTTACTTTCTACCTGTTGGGGATAATTTTTTGTCTGCTGTTGTGTCTCTGCTGTCTCCAGCATGCACCACAGAGTAGTTCTCTTGGGCTCTGACAGAAGCTCTCGAGTTACAGAATTCAGAGAATCACCACATAACCTGGGAATCTGGTTTTATAACAGGCAAAAGAAATAGTGGACTGTACATTGATTTTTTTAAATTATGTAATTTACGTACAGAACACGTAAGCAGAACACGTAAGAAGCAGTGTTCTGCTTCTCCCTGAGTGTTGAAGTATCCAGGGGACAAATGTAGAAAAGGCTCTGAAGAAACCTGTGTTTTTAGGATTTCTTTCCAATCTTAAACACAAATGATCTGCACGTTAATTGTTGCTGCCTAATTAACCTCTAATTTTCTTTTGTAGCAACAGCAGTTGCTGAGACCTTCTCTTCTCAGACCAGAGGTACTGCTATTTTTCATTTCTTAATTATTCTATAACTTTTTAAATGGCTCTTACATAATTTCCTAATAAAAACTTGTCTGTCTTAGGTAATATTCCCCCCCCCTGACTTTTCTGGATGAAAAGGAAAGTCTCGACATTGTTACCCCATTTATGTTGTTTTAATTAAATACCTTAAATTTACTGCATCATAGTATTTTCCCCTTGAGCATCTCCTGGTTGCTCCCGTGGACTTCATCACACGGACTGAAAGCTTTCCTAGTGTCTTGTCCAAATTCACAGACAGAAACATTTCCTTGCTGTCCAACCACAACCTATTTTTTCAGATGCCATTCAACAGGTAATTGATTATTGTACCTAGAGCTGGGGTGAGCACTTGGCCTGCCAAGGTAACGTTAGCACACTGCTGTGAAATGCAAAGGCCGTGCTGGATTATAGATCCCCTCAGCCTCCTCTTCTCCAAACTAAACTTCCCCAGTTCCCTCAGCCTCTCCTCATAGGACTTGTTCTCCAGACCCCTCACCAGCTTGGTGGCTCTCCTCTGGACATGCTCCCAGCCCCCCAATGGCTTTCCTGTGGTGAGGAGCCCAAAACCGAACACAGTACTCGAGGTCCAACCAAGATACAGACAAGTACTTGGTTTATTCCAGTGCTGCTCATTATTGTTGATGGTTTAGAAGATACTAAAAGACAACCACTCTAAATGAAATAGCCCTAAACTTTCAACACTGCATTTTTCCTTTGAGAGAGGCACAAGAAGTGACAGCATATTGGCTGTCTGAAGGAGGTTTTTGTGCAGGGTAAGGGAGGCTGTGTCCCACACCAGGACAGCCTCCGCACGTGGCTGACTTAGGACAGTCACTCCCAGGGAATACATCAGAGGTACATTTAAAGCTCCTCTTGGCTTCTCAACATGGTTCTTGACAGTTGTCAATGTTCAATGAATTATTATCATTTTTTATGTTGCTCGTTTGCACTTTAAGGCACTGTTCTTTGTGCCCTCTGCATCCATCATTAGTGTGTGTATACAATACTGTTTGCATTCAATCAGTGTTTCTCTTTTGGCAGGAGTTAAGTATGGAGTCTGGAATTGATCCAGGGCAGGAGTACTATGGGCAAGATTACTACAGTTATGAGCATGGGTATATTTTCACTTTTCCTATATATTTCTGAAAATGCTCTGTTTCCAGGTTGGTGATGTTATTCAGCATCTAATCTGGAGACTTTCCTTTACCACAGGATTACTTTAATCTTTGTGTCCATGAAGGCATGTGCTGACAGCAAAACTCTTTTTAAAAGTTAAAGGGGCGTTGCAAAACTCCCTGCTTCTTTATGAATCTAATTATTACGCTTGCAGAATGTGTGCCCCATCCATCATGCCGTTTTTATATTCGCTTTTTTATTTTCATATTTCTGCTGTCTTGGAAATTAATTTCCATCATCTCCTCCCCTTTTGTGGCTCACAAAAGTTCAGCGAGTGATACTTTCTGCTCAGAGTTTCCAGCCAGCATCTGGTCTTTCACATTTACCTAGAAGAGCAGCATCCTGCCTTGTTCTGATAATGCCCCTCTGACCCCAAGCGCTTGGGGGATGATGGCTGTTCGTACACACTGGTGTGGTTTGGGCTGGATTGGGCAATCAGACTGATAGATGCCCCCCCCACCTCTCCCTCCAGAGAGAGAGGAGAGGAGGAGATAAAGAGATATACGAGTTTAGGTAAAAACTGAGCTGCTTTAATGAAAATATGAATAAATCAATGAAATAAGAAGAATTTTATAAGATAAATAGATGCAATGTATACAAAACCCTATCAAGCTCCCAGGATGCCAGTCCCGTCACCGTCAGGCACTGGGGCAGTCCCAGACTGG
>JAOTQQ010000002.1:1342353-1359452 GCA_026546715.1 Gallinago undulata | reverse complement strand
TTGAGCCAGTATTGAGTTAGTCTTGTGAGTGAGTACTTTAAAGGTAGTGCAAATTCTGGTACATGCACCAAAGCTCTGCCGGGAAGTCTCTGTTAGAGGGAGGAGAGGAAATTGTTTGAATTTTTAAGATAGTTAAGCATGCTGGGGAGTTACCTCTGGAGTAACTAACTAACTTACTTTTTGACTACTGTCTTTAATTCCAGTTGAAATGTGAACTAGGTTTGTGATCACGTACCTACTTTTCTGTATTCCGATATAGCACAAGGCTGTAGCTCCATGTAGTGTTTTAATGTAAATCCCATTTAAACCAGCTCGTCTTTTCATCCGCATGAATATATCTGCGGGGAGAAAATTGTATGTCTTTATCAGGAACAAAAGAATAGGCATCTGAGTAATTTGTAAAAGTGTAACTTCTCAAAAGCATACGAGTAATCAACACCAGCTTGTTCATTGCATGATTTTCTTTCTCTAAAAATTGCCTTTTTTTGTCTGCATGTGTGTGTATTGCAGTGGGAGTTAACTGACGGCATCTGCTGCCTTAGTGAAATAACAGTGCTTTCATTACCAAGTCAAGAATGATAGTAGCTTGTTTCAGTGTGCTGCAAGGAGGCGTTTATTTTAAAAATATCAATTGTAAAATAAGATACGTAAAGGGTTTGCGTATTCACTATTAGTACAAAGTCACAGCAACATGGAAATTGTTTGCATTAACTCTTTAAAACTAATATAAATTATATAAAATATAAAGTCTCATTTCTCCACCATCTTCCATTTAATAACAAAGCATCTCCATTGATTCCATTCTGGAATCTCAGATTCCACTTTGGTTCCACAGGTTGGAACTGGCACAGAGCTTTATGTCAAAGCTTCTCTTTTTTCAACCGACCACTTTTGCCAACATCTTGCCTGCAAATTTCCCTTATGGAGGTCCCAAGATCTTTCTCTGCTTGATGTGTTGTGCGTATAAAACAGACCTGCTCAGGGACATCTCTACGCTGAATTTACAATGTAGGAATATTCTGGAATCTGGAAGAAAGCTTCTGAGGCCTTCCTACATTTATCCATTAGTACAGTGGTTTTGTCTCAATAGCTTCATCATCGGTACCTTCCAGTTTCTGTTAGAAAGGGTTATTTATCTCATGGGTTTTAATCTCTCTGTGTAAGATAGACTAAGATATTGCTTTGTCAAAAAATGACTGGCTTACCAATACTGTCATTTACAGAAGTTTTCTTTCAGAAAGTGATGTCTCCATTAGAATTCTCCTAAGAAGGTGCACTTCAGCTTAACAGGAGCAAAGCTGGATGCATCTTTAGCCAAAAATAAAAAAAAAACAAAACTCAACCCAAATTTGCCACTGCTTTCCAAACGTAAAGAAAACCATCACAAGTTTTGTACATTCTATCTCACTTGCATTATGCAGTTCATGAACTAAAATGAATTTATCTGTCTTAGAACTTTTAAATGCAAAGAATGTTCAAGCATTAGGTATATATGATAGGGGCACCCAGTGGTCATCAAAACAATTAAGAAATATCTGCGTACAACCTAAGAGAAAGCATACAAAAAAACAAGTTAATAAAATTTCATGTGCGTGTCTAGATAAAAAGATAAATAACAGATAGGAAAAGGGCAGGAAAATGTAAGAACTAGTGCTGAGATTTAATGACGTTTTTATTTATTGTCAAACAGTGGGCCAGAAAGAAAAAGATCAAGTTGGTGGTCGACCCAGAGTATGAGACCAGCTCCACCGGAGAAGACAGCGCTCCCGATTCCAGCCAGAGGAATCGCCTTAATAATCCAAATATTCAAAACAACATCAACGGTAACATCTACATTGCACAGAACGGCTCTGTTGTCAGAACCCGTCGCGTTTGCCTTGGTAATAATTTAAAAGTCACATCTCCAGTGAGGCTGGGGAAACAATTCAAGAAACTGGACAAGCTTGCAGTGACACACGAGGAGAGTGTCCCACTAAACACACTGTCAAAGGGACCATCTTCTAGTGATAAAATGAACGCAAGACCTTGCAGTGTCTCATTTGCTTCCTCTACTATAGGGGCTGAAAATATAGTAACAAAGCCAGGGGGCTCCAAAATGAAAAGCACAGAAGAGCAAGAATCGGTTGTTGATAATGAGGATGTCAAAGAGCCCTTGGAGTCACACAGTGAGCACACACAGTCAGACGAAGAGGAGCTCTGGATGGGCCCTTGGAACAACCTTCACATACCAATGACAAAACTGTGATTTTATTTTATTTTATTTTTTATTTTAATTTTTACTTCAGTTTATAATAAACTGCGCTTTTTATTGTCACTGAGGAAAATGTATGAGATTTGTATTGTGCACATACGTTGTATACTACAAACAACACGCTTTAAAGTTTAAAAACGAAATTTGCACTCACATTTGTACCAATTAATTGTCCTCCCCAGCAACTATTTTGACAGGCTCCCATTTCACTAAACACTACTTCGTTTAAATTAATTAGGTTTTTTTGGATCTTGATTTATTGTTTAATAAACAGCAAACTACTAATAAATGCACAGCAACATTTGCTTAACTTTTCAGACATGCACTTTTCAGACATGCCTAGCTTGTTTTTCTGTACGGTACTTGTGGCTATACTGTTTAGATATGGAAATTGTCTATTTATGTTCAAGATTTATATCCAAAGCTCTTGATTCTGAACTCAGAGTAATAAATTAAAAATAAATCCATGAAAGTCAATGGAGCAAATCCTCGACTGGCTTAAATTTGAGTAACAATACCAAAGCCCATAGTGTTGCACCAGTTTATGCAAACAGAGGATCTCGCTCAACACCCAGATAGCAAACTTACGTAAGAGTGGAATCAGAGTTTATTAGAGTATAGCACTGTTAAATAGAAAAGTGGAATAGAAGATTAAATAAGATAAAAATTGCAAAGAGGAAGGAAATGTGTAGCAATTAATCTTATTCAGACTTACCTAGCCGTGATTTGTTCGTTTTCTTTTGTAAATTAGCTCACTCTGATTTTCTTCTCTAAGCAATTTTTCATCTTTTCATCTCTTCCCACATCAGTTCTGTTTTCCTTTTTATACGGTCTTTAGCTCTGGTTTTTATGCACCATCAATAATTGTCATCCTATAGCTATATTCCTCCGAAATAAACCAGGATGATACACGAGTCTGTGTGATAGAAATAGGCATTAAAGAGTAATTAATAGGAAGGGGATGGATACATTTTCAAGCCCAGCTAGCTGTTGGGTTAAATGGTACAATCACCATTCCACTCCCAGAGTGTTGAACATAAACCTCCTGAAAAGACAAATGGATCACGGTGAAGAGGATAAAAAGTGACTATTTTACGAGGCTAATATGCATAAACGGATCTGTGAAGGGCAAAGGGTGTCAGAACACACAGACAGAATTGTTTCAAAAACTTGAAGTAAACATTACTTGTAAAATACGCTACATAAATTTTGGCACCTGCTTATGATTTCTTTTTGTCCTTTGAAGTAGTGAGTGTGTTGTGTTACAACTTGAATAAGGAGCTGAGGAATGCCACTGTTCACAGTCACCAATACCAAAAAGACATGCGCAATACAGAGCAAAGTCTTCTCCAATGTGGTGGAGGAAAAAGAAGCTACGTGTTCACAAAAGAAAAGCATCCTCTTGTGTTACGTAAACTTTTTTTTTCAGGATAAGATCAAAGTAGTTTTGAGAACAATATGAATCCATCTCATAAGATACGAAGAGTTGACAGGTACACGCCTGCAATTAGTAAGGACGTGATTGGCATTCCTCATTCTTCTGCTGTTGCTATAGTTGAAGTTTCACCACGAGATCTGGATGGTCGTGGCTGTGGGTTCTGCTCTGGTAGTAAGTGGACTTCTGCTCCTGCGACTGTGTTTGCTTTCCCTTGGCACAGGTTCTCCATGAGATTCCTCTTAACGTTTGTCTGTCGAAGCTGTTCGCATGCCATGCCAATCTAATGTAACATTCCTGTCAAATACCTCCTTTTCAAGCTGAGGTTTCTGACCAAATATTTTGAGACGGTGCTTGTTTTAAGGCATGAGAAATGCAATGTAGCCCACCGTGCAAGGCAAAGGGAAAAAAAAAAAAGAGACTATATTTGCACTCGATACCTAACAAAACATAGCTTTTTGGGGTTTAGCTGGAGTCTGAACATACAGAGAAGAATGATAGAAGAAAAAAAATCTATTCTTTGAAATAACTAGTAAAAATGTTATATTTTAATCCTGTTTAAGATACTGTTCTTATTTCACTACATCATTTTTATTGGAAGATCTTTCAGTTTGGCTCTTACGAAGTACTTCAGTGAGGTTGCATGATTTTTAGAGCAACATTTTCTCCCATCTACTCTCAGTTTTCATAGAGACTCACAGCTACACCAGCTTCAGCTGCAGCTCTGTGAAGGATTGTCTGACCTACCACTGATGGGCAGACAGTAGTTCTGTGCGTGTTTCTCAAAGCTGTAATACTGAAAATCACTACTGAATTCAAATCTTTATGTTTTGGGGATGCCATAGTGTAAATGAATACAGATTTTTGACTGTGAGCAGGTAGTGGGACCCAAAAACCAACAGCAATAACAGTACAGACTGATTTGGTAAAAAAAAAAAAAAAGTCGTTTCTACTTCTCCTTTGGGAAGTGAAGGATTAAGCATGGCTTTGGTGGATCCAGTAAGCAGAATAAAGTATCTGGGTCTTGGGATATAATTTACAGCTATTTAGCCCGTGAAATTTGTAAAGCATGAGCGTTGTCCCCTGGGTAGCTGACCATTCAAGGTGATAATCATTGCTCCTGACGTTAATGTGTACCTTCCTCCAAGCGGGCACTGAGGGTTGTGTTGTTCAGTGTGGCATCTGCTGCATTTCCAGTGTAAGCAGGGATCCAGAGTCTGATGTTGCGGCTGTAGAAGGGCAGCGCAAGGCCCTCCGTGAGGCAGAACAAGGCCTGTCAGGAGAAAAACAAACTTGATTTTTTCCTGTTGTTTAAGTCCATACTACTGTGAGCAAGATAGAATCATAGATTTGTCCGGGTTGGAAAGTACCTTTAAGACTTTAAGACCATCTAGTCCAACCATCAACCTGACTCTGATCAAAACCATCACTAAACCATGTCTCTAAGCACTAGGTCAACAGGAGAGTGCAGTTGTCATGGGTGATGTGTGTCTTTCTTGGTGTCTTCTGCCAGCAGAGTGATGTCACAGACTGATCACTCAGCATCCAGGTTGAACCCTTCCAGAACCTGGTTAAAGCTGGAAAACTTGCACACTCAGGAAAAAAAATCTGCATATTAGCAATGGGAGAACAGCACCAACCTCTTACACAAATTTCAGCTTATGTGGTGGAAAAACACATAATGGGAACTAGATATTTTGGGCCAGTCACAGCCATGAGAGGGCTTTCTGGAAAGTGTCACACCCTGCTAAGGGAATACAGCTTGATATTTAAAAAAGTCTAATGGATCACAACCATGTGGGTCTGGTTTCTCATGGTGGTTGCCCCCAGATTTCTTCTGTGTAATGATCTTATCAGTTGGAAAGTGGTTTTTCTTCTTCTTTTTACATCTGTTTGCCTCTAGCAAATGTCAGTTGTAGCCCAAAATTTTACAGCTAAGTACATTTTGCAGCTGTTGGATAGTGATAAATGTTCCTTACCTTGTAAGATTTTTAATTTTGCTGCAAATGGGGATATAAATTTGAATGCTTTCTCATCAAGCCTTAGTTTGTGGCTGTGCAGACACCCAGCCAGCCAGAAGTAAAACAGGCATCAGCTTTCTCCTGCTCAGCACCCGCTTCCTTGCTGGCCCTTCAAATGCTGCATGCAGAAACGGTAACTTTAAGTTACCATCCACTGCCTCATTGTTTATAGTCTGAGAAAGACTTGCCTTTAATACAAAGTATTGATAAATTACAAGGTTTGATAAACCCAAGGAATGGTTTGTCAAATGAATTTTGAAGGCAGCGGGTTCTCGAAAGCCCATTAGAGGAGTATTAAGGAATACTACCGTTTCTCTTTATTATTGGAAGAAGAGAGTTTCAGTAAATTCACTGTTTGGACTAGGAGCACTGAGCCCAGCTGATTAAATGATAAAGCTGTAGCACAGGCCTGGATCAATAGTGTAGCCAGCATGAGCACAATCAGGTAATTTACTCGTACCATAACAAACCCAAAGCTTTCAGGGTGACACCAGCCTGGACAGCTGGAAAGAATTTTTTTATTTTTTTCTTTCTGGCACTGATTGTTGCTCTTTGCCAATACACACTAAAATGAAACTCTTCCTTTTGCAAACCACCCAGCATGAGCAACACCAGCCCTGCATGTTGTTAAGTAACAGCCATCCGTGTTGCTGCTGTGGTGCCCAGAATGAGCTGCAGCACCCTGAGGAGTGTTTGCTGTCCCCAGAGGTTGCTGTCCCCAGTGTTTGCTGGCCACAGAAACATATACGTGGCCATGGCATTCGGGAATTGCCACCGTGTGGCTCTGAGCAGCCAGCGTGGGGTGAGCAGGGCTGGGGAGCCTGGACTGGCGTTCAGCAGAAGGGGATGCAAGGCCTTGGTCCTGGCTGGGTGGAGAGGAGCTACTTGGAAATAGTGAAGTGGTTCTAGCCCAAGGAAGCTTGATTTGTATGCTCTGAACCTGGTAAGGAGCAGCAGTTTCCATAGAGAGCTGGTGGAACCACGCAGAGCTGCTCAGGAAGCAAATCCACCGGCGCACTGTGGGTAGAAACGTGGTGGAGACCCTTGGAGTTACCATGCTTTGCCTTTCAGGAGGTCCCATTGAAACTCTAGCTCTGGACAGGCTGACCTTGCTTGGAGTGGAGAACAGCTGGTAAGCTGTTTATGCTGTGTCCAAAAGTGTGTTTGGGGAAAAGACGGTATCTGTACAGCGGCTCCTTTGCAGTTCTTAGAAGGGCAAAACCAAGATCCTGTGTCAAACTGTTAAAAACCTTTCTCTTCATCCTCAAAGCTCTGGTGAAACGCTTAAAGAATAGAAACCGTCATCACATTTTTAAGGCAACAAAGGTAAAATTAGTCTTTTTTAGTGCGTAATGCTCCAGACTTCGTTCTCTACTGCAAGAAGTCTATGGACAGGTTGAATGCCAGGACAAGTCTGGGGCTTATCCCATTGCAGCAGTTGTCAGAAACTTTGCGAGGGCTGGTTCCCAGGGGAGGTGTTCCTGGCAGCCCGTGGACTTCTACAGAACCCCCAGGCAGAGGGGCTTGGGGAGATTTTTGAGGAGCTTACAGAGAATGGCATACTTTGGCGCAGAACTGAATGTTGCGCTACACGGAGGGAGGTTTATTTTTGTTTCAGGAGTTCAGGAAGAATATAAGCCTTTATACTGACAACACCACAAAGCCGTGTGATGTGCACCGGTGTTCCTGACTGGTGGAACCCATCACTGGTTCTCCTCAGCAGCTGGACTTGCAGTATGTATATGCATCATCTCTGGCTGCTGTAGATTATCTCTTAAGGCACATAAATGTCTCACGTTGGACCCAATTAACTGGTGGTTGCTTAAATTCACCTCCAGGTTCCCATGTGGCAGGGCAGCAGCCTCCTGAGAGCCTGGCACCCTGCAGAGAGATGTCCTGCAGACGCGCTCCCTGCAGCGCAGTGATTTGCCACCAGTGGAGCGGGCTGGATGTGATGGCATTTCATTCAGGCTCCCGTTTGGCAGATGGAGCTGTTCCCGGGGTTCTACTGGCAAGTTATGGGCTATAATTGGTGGCTCTGAGCCGTGCCCCGCTGTCACTTAGCAGTGGGTCGCTGCTTTTTGTGAGAAAATGTGGCAAAACCCCAGCGTTCAGCACTGCTGTGATTTAGCTGCTACTCACGGAAATATCGATTTAGATTCTCCTTAATACCTGCGTGGGAAGCCAACAGGAGACGTCAGAGAAACCTCACTGTGCCGTGATTACGTTTAGTATCTAAGCAAGAATATCTTATTTTGTCAATAAAGGTCACCATGGGAAATTGTATTAAATCTGTAATTGTATTCAATCTGATTAACTTTTCACAGGTAGAAAGATTACTTTTTGATGTATTACATTTTAGAAATTAGACCTAGACAGCATCTCTCTACCAACATTCACAAAGAGCTACTTTACTCTAACTTGTTATCTCAGAAATACTGGTAAGAGGTTGTTTTCATGAAAAAGGAATGTGCAATTTTAAAATATATAAAATACTAAGGAGGCTCCACCCTGAGAGGGTACAACAAAGGGCCGCAAAGATGATTAAGGGCCTGGAGCATCTCTCCTATGAGGGAAGGCTGAGGGACTTGGGTCTTTTTAGTCTGGAGAAGAGAAGACTGAGGGGGGAAATGATCAATGCTTAAGGGAGGGAATCAATGATCAATACTTAAAGGGAGGGAATCAGGAGGATGGGGCTGGTCTTTTTTCAGTGGTGCCCAGGGACAGGACAAAAGGAAATGGCCACAAACTTGAGTATAAGAAGTTCCACCCAAACATGAGGAGGAACTTCTTTACCGTGAGAGTGGTAGAGCCCTGGAAGAGGCTGCCTAGGGAGGTGGTGGAGTCTCCTTCTCTGGAGACATTCCAAACCCACCTGGACACGTTCCTGTGCAACCTGCTCTACGTAGACCCGCTCTGGTGGGGAGTTGGACTAGATGATCTCCAGAGGTCCCTTCCAACCCCATATGATTCTATGATATAATTACAAAAAGTTACCACAGCATGCTACTTCTAGGAAGAGGGGGTAAACGGTAAATGCTTATTAATTACCACTGTTTAAATGAGGAATGCAGTCAATGACAAAACTTAACACCATCATCAAGCCAAATGAGAACAGTAAATATCTGTCTCTCCCATCAGTTTGTGATACACGTTTTTCTCTTGCAGACTGAACAATCTGCGCCGTCTATCGATACACATAATTAAATGAATTCTGAGTAGATATCAGGGCACAAAGTGGCCTTTAGGCACCTTGAAAGACCTTCAGGATGTGGTGAAGCACTGGTTGTGGACAGGGTTGATAAGTCCAAGTGATTCAAGGAAGAGAGCAGCAGCAGTGCTCCCAGATCTCACATTCCAAAGCTATGCTTGGCTCAGCCACTGGCTCCTTCTTTATTTCCTTAAAAAAGGTGAGCTATGACAGGAGAGACAGCACATGGAGAGACACCCCGTCTGCCATGGTTGCCGGAGTACAGCCACACTGGGCATTGTGCTGCCCAGGCTAATTATCCTGCCAGGATGACAAATTACAGTCTCAAGTTTTCTGGACTTAGAGAATAGCCATGCCCTTGTTTGCTTGGAGGGGGTTTGCTCTCTTTGTGTGCATACATGTGTGTATCTGTGCACACACACACACCCCCCATCCAGCATCCTTCACCATCTATAAACATATAGCTATGACATAGACTATTAGATAAAATAGATCTTCCTGTTAAAAGAAGCTAATGGCTAAGGAGAGATGCATGGAAGATGGAAATCCTGATTAGAAACCTGAATATATCTTAAAGGAGATGATGGGGGGAGAGAAAGAGCATCCGTTATCTCTGTGACAAGCAGACCGTGGCAGCGCGGGAAGTGGGGCCACGTGGCTGCGGTGTGCATCCAGCCACAGTCAATGCAGCTGGACAGGTCCCTCCAGCTGGGACTGAAACACAAATCCAGAGCTGCCCCTGCTCCCCTCTGCCCATGAGCTTGAGGCCAGAGCACATTGCTTGTGCCACTGTGAAGGTAACACAGCTAAATAGCCTCTTGTGCCAAAGGAATTCGGGTTAGCAGCAGGCAAAGTGCTCAGCTGTAGTCTCCACTAAGGCAAGAAGAAAAGTCACATTGGTGTCAGCAGCTGCTCTTGTTATGACACAGCTTTCCAGCCTTCCTGATGACCTCTGTGTCCTCAAACTAATGAAGATGTAGTCACTACGGGAAAAAAGTGTAAAAGAAAAGAAAACAAAGCTGCTGAGATTTTATTAAAAACAAGGTAGCAGGCTGCAAGTACAAGGGAACACCCCATCTGCTGCTACTGCAGGACGTGTCACCTTGATTTCTTGTGCTTCCTTCCCAGCATCCATTCACTGGGCATGTTGCATGAGAAATCAGACAAGGGCAAGTTTTGCTTTTTAGGAATTTTCGCAGGAGGGTTGCAGAAATGAATTAATCCTGGGCTGTGATATACGTTCATCTGAGTGATGCTAGTTTAGCGACTATACAAAATGTGCTCTATTCTTACAATTTTGGGGCAATAAAAATCTAACAAATCATAGGAGACAGCAGCTGAAACCACAGAGCTTCTAAGGTCCACTTAGGAGCAGAGACTTTGCTGGTACAAGCACACCACCCTGCCGTTGGCAGTACCCTGAGCACGGGTAAGTGCAAAACTGTGTCTGCTACAGCTGTATGGGTGTACCTTTTCCAAATGTTAGACCTCCTTTTGCTGACCTAGAGGCTGCTCAGGAAAAAAAAAATATTTTAAAGGGTGGGAGGAGCATGATTTGATATTTAAGGCCTGGGTAGTTAGTCACATAATGCTGCAGATAGGCTGTGAAGGGATAGTAACAACCTTAAGTCTGTCTTGAGGAAGCTTCCTGCTTTAGCCAGAAAAAAAAAGGTGTTAATTCACTGATTAAACTCAAACCATCTCCACTTGTATTAGATACGTTTAGCACGTGGTGGGGTTTTGTGCTGGTGGTATATACTGCAGTAGTTAAGGACCAAGCTTGTTGTGTGCCTCTAGCCAGGGTAAGTGCCCAAACACAACTCGCCTGCTGAGAGCTGGTCTTGGATTTTGGTGCAGATCCCTAGGAACAGAGTGATTCCTTTTGCGGAGGGGACACCGGTTACCAGGACGATGGCACCTTGCCAGCGCACCCTTGATTCCCATCCTTCCTCTCTTCTCCTCATACCTGCTTTGTCTTCCTAATTGCTCTCCTTAAGGCCATATTACTTTTAAGTGTAAATATGTAACTTCTCAGACTGATTCCCCACTGTAGGTCCCACTCTTGATTTCACATTTCCCTTTTGGCAGGTTGGTTTATGGGCATTGATTTGGTGCTGTTTCTAAAAAGGTGGATGCTTAATTATTTTTACTAGTTTGGGCTGCTGATACATGTTGGGCTGTGCCCTGATTGCTGAGAACTGTCAGTGATGACTCCAGGGGCTCCTCCTGTAGTTGTACCCGTTGGTTCAGAATTAGGTAGCATCTGGATTATTTTTCCTTAGAAGCAAGAATCTCCTGTGCTCCTGCAAGTGACTCTGCTTAAGTGAGCTAATGAATCTTTTGTAAAAACACATGTGCTACAATGGAGTTTGATTAGTTTTTCCTTTTAAAAAACCATGTTGGTTGTTAAAAGTTCATTGAGCGTTCTGCTGATGACTCTACTTGTACAGACTGTTGTGTTAACATTGCTAGTTTTAGCCTGTGAATTTACCAACCAGACAGAATGGATTCGTTCTCTTTCCTACTCTCCATTATAATAAATGTTGCAGACTCATCTTTTTAAAAGGTATAGGAAAAAAGTCTTTTTTAATAACGTGTTTTCAGGGTATTTCTAGATGAATCCAGAGACAGTAGTATCAGTTTTGATCTTGCAGGATCACTAAAAAACTCCAAAACCAACCAAGATTTTTTAAGCTGCACTTCTCATTAATTTTAAATTTCAAAGGCACTCTTTTGTAGCATGATGATCACTACTGTTGCTTCTCCTTCAGTGTCCAAACCACTTATTTTCTCCCCTGAAAAACTGCAGAATTTGGTTTTAAGAAATACCATTCATACTGACTTGCTGCTTCATCACTTCTAAGGTATGGTTCTGTGGTGCCTTCTTCCTACGGTGTATTTCAACTTTCCATTGTCCTTAAACTTGCCATATTACATTAAAAAGCACGGACATCTGAAGTCTGGCCAGTATTTCAACTAGCTGCTGCTGATTGCCTTCACTTTCAGGAATGCTGAAAGTGCTTTTCTAAGTGATTGTTTTATTTACAGATTTGACTGTGTTCTTTATATTTGGCAAAGAGCTCTATTACCTGTTCATACCCCTGCCAGCACTGCAGCATTACTACACCAACAGGCAGATATCACTTGGTACTTCCCACATGATTGCTCCATCAACAATTAGTCCTCCAACAGTTCTGAGGTACTAATTAGCTCTCCTAAGATTTGAGGACCTCTGTTTTTCTAACATTGTTGTTACTCTCGTTTTCATTTGATTTCCTAGGGGAAAGACCACTTATGTGATTGCAGTGTCCATCCACCTGTTCCTCTTGCTCTAAATAATTTGTGAACAAAAATCACTGACTTCATGCAAATTTGAAGAAGGAGGGTTAGCAGTCTCCAAATTAATTAAGTTTTCACAAGCTTCAGGAAAATTGACAGCTGGGTAGAGGAAAGTGAGAAGCAAATTAATGTTTCTGTGCCCCTAGAGGAAGAAGAGAATTCATCCAATACCCTAGTTGGCCACAAGCAGATCTCCAGCCAGGACACACCTGGATCTTCCACGACCACTAGGGTGTCCTGGTGGCCTTGGGAGACTTGATGTGACTGTGGTGTGGGTTGGCAGAAGGATGGATGAGAGAAATTAAAACACTTTCTTCGTTCACAGTGCGAGTTACTTTCTTTTCCTACTGTCATACACGGCTGAGATCTTAAAAGGCATTAAAGATAAAAGCATGTCATTGGCTACTATGTCCATCTGCAACGAGATGCCAACGTGCTCATTGCTGTTGAGCTTTTACTGGCAGAACATGACAAGCACTGTCCTCCAGCATAAACATAAAAACAGTTGACTTTTGGTTTTAGTCAATGTTTTAAAGATATAATAGGAATTTAATAAGTTGAGTAAGAACAATTATTTGGTCACTTATAATGAGAATTATGCCAGCTGTAATACAGGCTTTTTTCTCACTATAATGAAGTTCTAATTAGAATGATAATGTCTCTTCTTTGGGGAAGCTTTTAAAGTAATTGCGAGGTCACCTACAACTTTGTTTAAATAGCCAGTTAATTCTCAGTTTCATTTTAGTAGCTATCTTCTGTGACTTTCACCATAAACCTACAGCCTCCCACTAAACGTAGTTTCGCAATTACAGTTTCGGTTATATAAATACTCAAGGTTTCTTTTGCATGTTAGCTGAGAATCATAGAATCATAGAATTGTCCAGGTTGGAAGGGACCTTTCAGATCATCCAGTCCAACCATCAACCTCACTCTGATCAAAACCATCACTAAACCATGTCTCTAAGCACTAGGTCAACCCGGCTTTTCAATCCCTCCAGGGATGGGGCCTCAACCCCTTCCCTGGGCAGCCCAGGCCAAGGCTTCACAACCCCTTCCCTCTCAACAGTTTTCCTGATAACCAATCCGAACCTTCCCCGGCACAATTTGAGGCCATTTCCTCTTGTCCTATTGCCTGTGACTTGGCAGAAGAGACCGACCCCCACCTCTCTACACCCTCCTTTCAAGCAGAAAGGCACTGCACACAAAATTCAGGGTGATATTTATTGACCCTTTTATATTCACTTCTAAAAGTTAAAAGGAACAGAGCTTCTGTTTTTAACTCTTGATTTTTCATAAGTGAATTCTAAATACGATAAGCCTTACAATGTGTGCTGTATCTAGAAAGTGACATGTGCAGCAGTGCAACATCAAGCTTTCATGACTTCTGAGTATTAATAAGCACTACAGCAAACCATTGTTACATATGTACATGTTAGCAGAAATCTTAAATTGTGGGTTTTGTCCTTCTTCTGGCCAGTTTATCCCATGTTACTGTAAGGCAGGCACTACTCCATGCATGGCTCAAATTGACCAGTGCTGGGCCACACACCTCCTTCCCTCCTGGCACTCTTCTGTGGTTTACTCCCCTTCTCCCCCTGTGCTGCCCCAACCCCAGCCTGCACCCATACCTGTCTCAGGAGGTCTCTGCACCCTCCACCCGTGCCGTTGTCCAGCTTCTGGTTCGCTGTGTGCACTGCCAGCAGCCAGCCTCAGCAGCCCAGCACATTCTCCCAGCCCTGGAATATAATCAGAGGTTTCTATGGGTGGTCAGGGTTTTTCTTTATGGTTTCTATCCAGTGGATCAACAACGTATCTTAAATTCCCCTCTGTTAAGAAAAATTAATAGGCTGTTCACAATTTGCAACTTGCAGTATAAAACCAGGAGCTGACATAAACATAAACTGATACCTGTTAATAAATTTTGCAGATTAACAGCTCTTGCAGGCTTAAAAACTTAAAGCCTAAAATTATCTCTTCACATTCTGCCACAGAAATTATTTATTCATCCTTTCCCCTCTCCTTGAAATTATTTTTGCCCTATAAAATTGTAGAAGAGTCCCCCTTGTGGTATATGCCATAAAAGCAACAGGCAGGACTGTGATTTGATCTGGTCTGCTTTTCCCCTCCGGTCGCAGGTTCAATGTATAGCGCTCTATTAGACCAGAAGCATTAACAAATCACAGTGTCTTCATCCTTTCTTGGCAAGTTTTGCAACTGGTATCAAAACACCAGAAAGTAAAGGCGTTAAGAGTGATTGTCTTCCACTTACGGCAGCTCTACATTCAGGTTCTGCAAAATGCCAGTGGAGTGGTGAGCGCAGAGGGTAAGAAACCTGTGAAGAAGACATTTTGCAGGATTTTCCTCAAGTCTGAAAAGTTGGTGTCAGGGAGAGGAAACAAATCAGTGGTCTGATTCCAAAAATCCCAGTGGTGCTAGGAAATATCACGGCAATTCAGTGTGGCTGTCAGTAATGAACTCATTCCTTGGTCTTCCGGGAGAAGATACAGCATCTCTTCTTCTGGCCACTGTCACTTTCCTTCTCCTCTCTAATGTATTCAGATTTGGGTTTATTGAAATGTATAAAAGTCTGAGCGCTGCGCCGGATGGCTCATGGAGCTGTGAGTTATCATTTCTGTGCTGTTCATCTTATAATGTGTTTTCTTCTTTCCTCTTCCACTCTGCACATGCCAATAGCTTTATCCACTAATGAGCTGTTGAGGGCAGTTGTGCTTTGTGGGCTGCTCCATCGCCTTTGCAAGGCAGAGGGCTTTCTCGAGCTCACAGTGATTTTTGGGGCAATATGTCTGGTCACTGCCAGGTGACTGTCCCCAGCACAAGCACAGTTGCATTCAGCTCCAGAGGGTGGGGAGAAGGAACTGTAGGTTTTGTTGCATGTTTTTAAGGCTGTTTAGGCTGTCTTACCTGCTGCTGAGAAGAATTCCCCTCTCGAGGGCTCACACCATACTCTTTTTTTTTTTTCTTTTCTTCTTTTTTTTTTTTCCTTTTCCTTTTTCCTTTTCCTTTTTCCTTTTCCTTTTTTTTTTTTTTAATTTTTATTTTTTCAATTGTAGCAACTTCTGCCCCATATCCATTTGTTACCTCTGCAGCGAAGGAGGAATTCATAGCTTAGAGACTTAACACCCTGCAACTTTGATGCAGCAGCATTTTGGAGTAAAGCCTGGTTGGAATGTAACTGTTTACTGCAGTGTGGGAGAAAACAAACAATGAGGCCCAAACTATACAAGAATTCTGCACTTTTAAGTAGGGTGCTCTTTAAAAGGGATGCCCTTCCCATTAAATCAAGGATAGTCAATCATCCCACTCCAAGGGCTGGACACAGATCCTCTGGAATTATTTAAGAGCTATAAACTGTTTACCCTACCAACTCACCAAACACACAGTTGCTTGTGAGGCTTCTCCCTCACCTTTTCCCCTGTAAGGGTCCCTGGTCCCTCCCTTCACCTGGGACCAAGGACAATTTATCATGTGGGATCGGGTGGGGAGGACGTCTGGTCTGATGTGCTCTGGTGATGTGGAGAAAGCTGCCATTTGGATGATTTCTAGTGGACTGGGTGTACCCAGGGATGCTGGATGCTCAGACTAATTAATCTCCTTGTGCGAACAGGGGAGGCATCAGACATGGCTTGACTGATCAGCTAAAAGAGGACAGTCTGTAACAACTAATGTTTCCCCGTTATGGGTAAAGTCCTTCCTTGAGATGACTCAAGTTGGGTATGTAATGGTCCTGTAACTTTTTCCTATCTGCCTCCCTGATTTGCGTACCATAAGAACTACCCAACTAGTATTTCTTGCTTTCTCCATCTTCTCAACCTCCCATTTTAAAAAACAAACAAGCAAACAAGTATTTTGGGGGCTGCATTCAGAAACCAAGCAACAGCTTTGTTCATTGACCTGCAGGGTGCAAAAAATTCTGCATCTTCTTGGATGCAAAACTGTCAAAAGGGTTTAAATGTGGGCAAGGAGGGGAGGCAGAGATGAGCACTGGACAGTTGTCTGCGATGCTATAGAAAGATCGTCATTTGAAGTATGCCTGTGCTGAAGAGGTGATTTGTGTGTGTGTGTGTGTGTGTGTGTGCTTGACCAATTGCCAGATCTGAGCTGCAAAATGGATGGGGCCTTTTTCATTTCTTTCCACCACACTGTGCTTACTGCAGGTCAGTGCAGAGCAGCGGCTTAGTCTCTTCTCTTCTTTGTGCAAGGACACACATGATACAGTCTCCAGATGGCCAACAGCCTTTCTTCTAGCCCAAGCTATTTGGCTTGACGTGGAGGAAAAGGTCCAAACATAAGTGCCCTGTGACAGAATTAAATTCCAGACTATCTGTGCTAATGCTCCCTTCTCCAGGGAACAGCTAATTTGGCATTTGGTTGCATGAAATCGTTTTTGTGTGACAAGACTTGTATTCAAGCCAGCAGCACTTAGAACCACTTTTTAAATTATCATTGACTTTTCTGTGCACTGTCAAGTCTATTTCCTGTGTTACGAGTTTATATAATTGAATGGGAAGGTGCTGAAAGAGTCGTCTGTATTCACTTGTTAAATACACTGGACTCCTCACCTCTGTGTTTGCATTGTTCCAGTTCATTATCCATGAGGCTGCAGCAGACAAGGGCTGGGTGAATAATTACTGATTGGCTCATCGGAACAGAGGGGCTCGTTTTCAGAAGAATGCGGGTAAACTAAAATGGTGGAAATAAGAGGTCTAAGTTTGAAGCCAGCAATGGGCCCTTGTGGCCAAGGGGGCCAATGGGATCCTGGGCTGCACAGGGAAGAGTGTGGCCAGCAGGTGGAGGGAGGTCATTCTCCCCCTCTGCTCTGCA
>JAOTQQ010000002.1:1327703-1338505 GCA_026546715.1 Gallinago undulata | reverse complement strand
CCTCAGCCTTCTCTTCTCCAGGCTAAAGAGTCCCAGCTCTCTCAGCCTTTCTTCATAAGGGAGATGCTCCAGTCCTTCCATCATCTTTCTTGCCCTTCACTGGACTCTTTCCGGTAGTTCCCTGTCCCTCTGGAACTGGGGAGCCCAGAACTGCAGTATTCCAGTTGTGGCCTCCCCAGTGCAGGGCCACAGTCAGGTGTAGACAGTCATGCGTTAGCTCCGCCTACTCTCAGGGCCTGCAGACCCTCCAGAAATTGGGGGCGATCCTGTGGCACATCTGTGTTTGGCACAATAAGGGCAAAATTAAGTGTCTAATGAGCTTCCTGACTGATACCATTGCCTACTGCAAGCAGGAAAGAGGCTTTGCCTTCTCTGGCCATTAAGAAGGACTGACTGATACATAGGTTAGCTGAAATGAAACCCAGCAAAAAGTTGGAGAACGGGATGAATACATCTGGATTTTTCCTTTCCATAATGTAGTACTGTTCTAGATGCTTTTGAGAAGCAATCTTGAGAACTGATGCTCCAAAATCTGGCTTTTCCTTCAAATAATCATTTAGCTTTGTATTATAAAGTCTGTACTTTATAAAAAGGCATTATACTTTAATTTTTTCCTGGAGGATTAATTGCCTTTAAAGAATGTACACTTTCCTTTTAACCTTTTCATTTTAAGTGAACGATTGCATCTTTTCAAATGCTTGTCTGATTTTTTGAGGTTTTTTTTTATATGTTTTTTTTACCTAGCTGGTGTAAACTGAAGGAAAAAAAAAAAAAGGAATGGACTTAGCATTTTGAATTAGAGGCCGAATGTAGCAGGTGCAAAGTGTGGTAAATCAGTCACATAGTTAAAAGCTGTTGTCTTTGCTGATTGCAAAATCAGTTGTTTCAACCACCTTCCTTTGAAATGGTTCTCTGATAACTGCTGCTACACCGTTCAGTTCAGCTTCATTGTTGTTTTAAATCTCACGTTTCGATACTGTATTTTCAGTCTATGCTGCCAGCATCTTTACTGACTTACAGTGTAACGAACTCATCTTCCTCTCCTTTTTTCTATACCGAAAATAGTGCAGTCACAGCATTGTCACACCAGATGGCACTGATGTCCACCCAGAAGGAAAACAGACCCGGGCACAAAGTTCTGCAGAGACACTGAGTTATTTGAGAGATTTCAAATCCTCTTATCTA
Source organism: Gallinago undulata (assembly GCA_026546715.1). Taxonomy (NCBI): domain Eukaryota; kingdom Metazoa; phylum Chordata; class Aves; order Charadriiformes; family Scolopacidae; genus Gallinago; species Gallinago undulata. Next base: position 1,337,320 of record JAOTQQ010000002.1, on the reverse strand, counting down.
AAAAAATAATATTATATTGGCTAGGGAAATCAAGGTCGATAAAATAAGATGACAGTGATATACATAAAAGGTGTAACTGTAGGTGAAATGTGTGTATTAGGACAGCACAGATATTATTTTCCAAGACTGGTTACATTTTGAACATGATGTCAGAGAAATGAAGGAAAGCCATACCTTAAAAACTGCATACTGATGGCTAATACTGCCCGTGGACGAACAAAATTACAATATAATTTCCTTTCAGCACATTTTTTCCATTATTCTCCTTTAAGCCTTGTCTTGGATGTGTGCTTTCTGTTCTGCTTCGACTTTTGTTTTCTTTATTGAATCATGTAGCTGTAAATCCAGAAATTAATACGTTAGGAAAAAGAAAGGAGGGGGGAGGGAAGAAAGCCTTTTATTTGTTGGAAATCTACAGATCATTTGCATAGTTGAATCCTAAGGGCAGCAATGCCACAGAAGTGAAATTTACTTGGAAATGTGTATTTTGCAATGTGTTGCTTTCAGTGAAAAAAAGGATCGAAATATTAATCTGCTCAAATGTTTTTGTACACATATACATAAGTAAATATACAGGTATACTTGTTTATATATAGATGTGCACAAATATCTGTATTTGTATTACCTCACAGTCTGGATTTAGGTGAAACTTAAAAATATTTTCCATCTCCCCAGGTCAGCCAAGCACAGAAAACTCGTGCCTCTCTCAGGTTTTATCCTGGAGACATTTTTGAGCACATTCTCCCTATGATCCCTTGGCTTTTCCAGTACCATGTGCTGCAGCACTTACAGCTGGAGCTATCAGCTGGTACGTACTGGGAAAGCCTCTCTTGGCCAGTTCTGCCACAACACATTACTGAGTGCTGGAAGTGAGAGAAGGTATACCACAGAGTCGGTGCCTTGCAAAAGCAATGGGGGAATCTTCCTTTCCACAGGTGGCCTCAGTTTAAAAGGCCAAAGTCATCTATGCAAGCCCAAAACAGATCTGTACAGGAGGGTGGGCTGCTTTTACTTGCCCAAGTGGGTCCTGGCACGTGCCAGTCCTCACTGCTTTTTGGTTGTTTCTCCTGGTGGGCTACAGAGACCCAGCTTTTGTGAGCCAAACAGTTTACCCTGCATAACAGTATAATGTGAAGGTTCACTGTAGGTACAAACTGCAGAATACACGTCCTCTCTTGGTTCATTGCCCTGTCTGCCATCCAAACCCTGAACAGATCTTCTCCTGAGTGACCTATACTTTCTTCCCTAGCAGTTATGTAAGATGGCAATGACCTTTTGCAAGAAAAGCTGGAAAAGCTTGGCAATTTTAAGACCTAGATACCAAGCTCAGGGGTTTATTTCCTCATTAAGGGCAAAATGTGTCTGCTGGTCTGGTTCCAGTGCATGCAGCTCTGCTGTCTGCCCATGAGGACCCAGCTCAGTGAAGCTCTGCTGCTGAGCCAAGCTGCCTTGTGCAAAGGTAAGCAAGTACACACAAGGAGGCCTCACACTGCTGTATATCTTAAAAATACACTTTTCAGGAATGAGTTCCTTCTGTTTTCATGGAATTTACTTTTCCTTAGAGTAATGAGCATCCTGTGTTAAGCTGCCAGCTTTCCTTTCACCACAGCAAAAACCAGAGTGACGTTGTACGCTGCCTACCTGCCCATATCTAAAGATTTTTTCTTTAAAGTTCATTTGAAATTAGACATCTGTTGTGGAAATATAAGGTCTCAGAAAGGGTAAATAGGCTTTATTTCTAAATCTTGCTATTTTTTTCAAGATCTTCACATTGTTTAGTCAGTGAAACTTTTTCTATTGACTTAAAGGAATTAGAGACCAGCCCCGAATCTTCCAAACGGTCTCTCTGCTGCAATAAATTATACTATATTTTCTTACTTCAGGGCATTTCTTACATTTAATGTGGGAATTCAAAAGGTTATATATAGAACTGTGAGCTATACAAACAGAATCATGTTTACAATGTAAATGTTTACCATCTAATCTGACCTGTTCTTGCCTCTTGGCTATGGTACTGTTATTAGCCAGGATGCTGGATATTTTCAGTTTTCCCTGTTTACATAGACTCTTTATGTACTTATAAATTTATCCATTCATTTTTTTACATGGAAAATTTTATCAATAAATAGATTTCTGGGAGATAGATATTGGTATTATTTGGAGAAAATATTTTAAAGAAGTGACAGATTTACTAGGGTTATAAAGTTCCCTGCAAATTTAAAGGAAACCTTTACATCACTAAAACTGATTTCTGTTAAGTTTTATCACACTGGAGTTTTGGAGGAGTAAAGAACAATTAGTATATAAAAAGGTGAACAGGCCAATACAGGCTGGTTGGCTTGACAATGAATCTAAGGCTGCATATGAAAGATATGGCTGGATGCAATCAGTGAAAGATTTAAGACAACATAATTAATACCCAACCAAGGGCATTTTGTGAAAAATAATTCTTGCAAAGCAAATATGAAATCTATTCTGATGGGGTCAAAACTTTAATCATTAAAATTAACTTTCAGCAGTAGGGCTGTGAAATCATTTGCAGCACTTAATTAAAGTCACAGGAAAGAGAATAGCATGTGCTATTAAATTGAGACTAGACCGTTTAGGAAAGCGAACAGCATAGTTCAAAAAGGAGCCAGACTCTGATGTTGGTGAGTGAAGCCAGCCTTGGTGAGCTTCTCTCATCGTTTTGCCTTCTCTCTCATCTGTTCTGCCCTTCAACTGTCAGAGGTGAGTTGGGCAGATCTCCCCTAAAGCTCCTTCAGATACTCATGTAGACACAGAAAAAGAAAAGCATTGCCAACCCCAGTAACTGTAGATTGTAGGCTGTTAATAGCCTGTTTGGGATGCTTCAAGGTTGCAGTGATACTGGCATGAATTTTTTTTTTTTTGTGTCTGCTCACAAGGCTGATGTTTACTTTTTGGTTTTTAACGAACAGTGACAGTCTAACACGTTATTATCTCATTAACTCTAGTCCCAACAACATTATGAGCAGCATTGAAACAAACATTTTCTAATATGGAGCCTCTGCATACTTTTTACCACAATGTACACATTAATCAGTATAACTGTACTGCACTGTAATTATACTGATTAATGTGTACATTCGTGGTAAAAAGCACACAGAGTTAGGAATACTGATGCTAAATTGTTTGGTGCTGTTTTCAGGACAGCATACATATAGGAAAAACCAGGACTGGAGACCAAAGAGGGGATCCTAACTAGGCAACGCATAAAGGAGAAGATACCTCCTTGGATGAGGAGCAGAGAAGAAACCCTGTGAGTGCACAGGAATACCAGGGCAGGTAAGGAGGAGCTTCCAGCCAGTCATTCTAACCCACGGGGCACGTTGCACTAGAAAGAAACAGCAGGATCTGACTTGTCAGCAGGGGTCTGTAGGAAAACTACTATGGGGTTTTGCTCAGGAGAACCTGCTTCACTGTCAACTGAAGTCAGCTACATGTCCGGGATGTGAATTGTGTAAATGTTCCAACCTCAAAGTGCGTGGTGGTGCAGCACATTCTTGCATGACAGCATTCACTGCGCATGCTGCTCTTCCTGCTGGGAAAATAGAGCCAGGCTTACTCATTCTACAGAGGCATCCTTCTCTCAGGAGCTTCACAAAGGTGAGAATAAGCCTTGATCTTAGGCAAAATGTGACAACTGCTCGCTGATAACTGCAGCTCCTTATCAGTGCTGTAAATGTGATCAGCGCTTGATCAAGTGCAATGTTTTAGGTCTCTCGAGGGTGGTAGTTCCCCCCTCCTACAGCCAGAATTAAATTCACAGCTTTCAGATGCAATAATATTATTTAATCCTGGGCTAATGCCTCTTTATGCTTATTTACATGGCAATAACACACCCTTCATGTGGCTTGATTACAAAGGGGCTGATCCAAATCATTTAAAAAGTCATTTAAAAGAGTTAACTCCAGATAATCTAAGGCACTGCAAGGCAGCTGTTAAAATTTGGAAGCCACCCCATATCTTCAGTATGAGAGAGAAGATTAAGTGTCTTTTCCCCTTTTTGGAGCCTCTGTTGTGGCATTAAACCGTGGGTTTGATTTTATTCATTGTGGTCTTGCATATCTGGTGTCTGAAGTTTTTTCATAACTGGCTTTGAGGATAACTGTCCTGAATTCATCTTTTATCACCAGATGTGCAGATTGGCAGCACACTAGTTTTGCTTGCAAGGAGTGGATGAGGCAAAATTTGAAGTAATGTTATAGGGAATCATCAAAGATATTCAATGGTCAGCTGTATTTCATATAGGTGGTTATTTCTCTGGCTCTTCTCAGTTTTGCTACTAATTTATATAATGAACGATTTGGATATTTTGAAATTGCAGCTAATCCTACAATAAGTTGAGGGATTCTATTATACTTTGTACCACTTAAAAAATGGAATAAGAGGTATTAATGATACAACCCAACTACTAAATTACCATTGAAAATACATTTTGAAGGAACTAACACAATCAAACCAGAATTGCTTTTTCTTCCCAGAAGACAGTCACTTCATCAGTTCTCCTGTGAAGTTATTGAAATAAGAAATGAGGTAAATTTGCCATCTCTCAGATGGAATTGATCATTTATAAAGCACAATGATCTCAGCATCAGGGGAAGAAATGGTTTAGCAAAAGCTAAATAGCTTGCAGGAGTGTTATTCAATAAACTTAGACCTTCCAAAAGGAGCACATTTTGTGCAAGATTTAGTGAAACCAGATCCAATTAAGATTTTGCAGAATAGCCTATGTTCGAGTGTCCCAAATGCTGTTAAACTGGCATGAGTGATAGCTTGTTTCTGTGTCAGGGAACTCAATAGATCTATTACAAAGGCAGAGTGAAAATTAAGAAGGCGGTGGGAGTAAAACCTGCACAGCCCTGTCACTTAGGTCTGTAAGCACCAGTGAAAAACAGAGGCACAAGTAGCATGACAGAAAACCCTACCAATGTGAAGGCGAGTAGAAAAGCGTTTGGAAAAACAAGTAGACGCTTCAGCAAACCTCCCTCACCCCCATCGGCAGAGATTTAATCTCTTTCTGGTGGCAGAGCAGGTGAAAATGGTTTGCACTAAGGGGTGCAGCCTGGGGGGGTGTGGGGTGTGTCATGAAGGGCTACTGAGACTCTGTAAAACTTGGCTTGAAGAGAAAAACAACTTTTTAAAAGCTCTTTCTGCTTCTTTTCCTTCCCGTTAGGTTGTCTCTGTTCTTTTTGCTTCATCTCACCTCTCGCCTCACAAGAAGTGGCTGGGCAAAGGCAAGGCTGTTGCGTAATTGAATGGCCACTGGGAGTTTTTCTCACACTTTTTTCTCTGAAGCACGTGCTTTTGGAAGCTGTTTCGGTGCCAGAGCTGGCATATTTTGAGAGTGATAATACTCTTTTATTTTTTCCCGGAGCGTTTTCCTCACAAACTGCTGGGTTTAGGTGCCGGCTGGCAGCTTTAACACCTCTTTAGCCTTAAAGGTACGCCCCTTTACCTCAGCTCTGTCCCCAAAATGGCCCCCAGCGCAGCCAACCTTTGGGGCGAGAAAGCCAAACCTTTCCCTCCCGTCTTACCGCGTCGCTTGGCAGAGCCATGAGTCCTCGACCGCTGCCCTTAGAGCCGCGCCTTCCACCGTTGCTGTGGCCCGAGCGCGGCGACAAACATGGCGATTGTCGCGACAGCTGTGAGGCGGAGGGGGGGGGGGGCGTGGAACGGACCGTTAGGCGGCTGAGGGCGAGGCGCGCGAGCGGTTGCCGGGCAACGGCGGGCAACCGTTGGAGCGCGCGCGCGCGCGGGGCCGCCCTGAGGAGAGCGGCGAGGCCAGGCCGGGTTTGGCCGCTCCCGGGCCTGGTGCCGGCGGAGGGCGTCGAGGAGAAACGGGTGGCTGGGCCGTGCCAGGGCGTGAACAGCGGCCGGTGGTGGCCGGGAGAGGCGGCTGGGGTCACGGGCGCTGTTTGGGGAAAGCTCGGTCTGCTGAGGGAGCTGTCGGAGCGGCGTGCGAGGCCTGGTGCCCTCTCTCTGGCTTCGGAGAGGCCTAGGTGGTGGCTTCCCTCACTTCTTAGACAGGTAACTCAGCTGTAACAGTCTTGTTTCCCCAGAGTGCTGCCCTGCGCAGCTAAAACTATAAAGCGTTGAGATAATAACAGACAATGCAGTCTTACAGGTTGTGTCTGGCTGGACAGGAGTCTGTGGAGTGACACATTTAACCTCCAGTGCTGTTTGCTTTTGTTTTTTGCTTCTGTTCCTACACTGGAGGGTGAGTTAATTTGTAAATTTCACATTATCTGCAGAGTCCCCTACCTCTGCAAAGGTGAGTCATATTTCTGAGCTTAGCTTATCCTGAGGCCAGCCACATTATTTAAATAAGGTAACAGATTCAGCCAGTTGGTAGGAAGTCTTGGCTAGGGAATGGAATACAGAAATTTGTTTGCAAAACACTCAGTTTTATGCTGCTGGTTGCTTACGTAAGTGCCATGCTGTTTGCTCGTGTCCACCCACCTTCAGTGATAGTCAATATGGATGGGTCATTTTGTTTCCAGATGCCAAACTTTTGGATGTCTTCACAATTTCCAAATTGCTTACAAGGTAAGGGAGCCATATGTTGGCATCTCCAGGCATGTTCCTGCAGCTTCAGCTTAACAGACAGACAGTTGTTGATTGAGGGAAGTCTGGAAATTCTTGAATTTGCAGGGAAATGGAGGGGACAACCACCTGAAAAATAACTGAGTAAAACTTATTTTGTTGATTGTCCCATCCTACATGCCTTAGTATTGTACAGGTTCCTATACACATGCAGATTTTTGGCATTGCTTGGTCCCAGTGAACATCAGTTCTTAGTCTTAGTCTGCATTAACATGCACAAAACAAATAAAAAGTGGGTCTATCTGTGTCTAAAAGTACAAAGAATTTGGCTGCTATGCTGTTGTTTGCAAGGAGGGTTGGGGACATACACTGATGTCCCTCCGCAGTCTAGAGGTTTGTCTCTCTGTGATGTAACTATTGACCACCAGTGACTTCTGCGGGGCACTGAGGCTGCAGCCTAGTGCTTGGGGGAGTCACAAACTTCTATGGGGAAGACTTCAGAGTGCGAGTTGTCAGCAGCCAGAAATCCTACTGATTTTGATTCATCTCATTCATGAAGTTCAGGTAGCGTGAGGTTTTGTTTCTGGAGCTGTTGGTGCTGCAATTTCATCTCCTCATTTGAAGATGCAGGGGGAAAAGTTGCACTGAAGGATGGTAGCAGGAGCATTGATGTGCAGGTGGTTGGATGCTGATGTAGAAGGGCATCTATTGAAAGAGTGTGTGTGTATATTGTGTGTATATGGAAGCAGCAGATTTTTTTGGTGGTAGTGGTTTTGTTCTGAAGCTCAATTTAAGGATAAGTTCTTCTGGACATTTCTGCCTGTTGTAAAAGTGTTATGTTTGGAATGTTGTCTAAATCTGAGTGAAATCAGATACAGGCTACAAGTAGAGGTCTTGATATGTTTTAAAAGTTGCATGAATAGATATAAAAATGTGCAAATTATTGATTGACAACTACTTGCATGATACTGGCGTCAGTGCTGAGTCCAGATCGGGTGCTGCTGCAAAGCTGAATCTAAAGGTTATAAAGAGGGCATGGCAAGAGTTTAAGATGCAAGATCAGACACACTTTCTATACTGTGGTTCAGACCCTGAAACATGGCACAAAGCCCATACATGAGGTGAGTGTGCTTAATAAGAGACTTACATGTAGGTTTAAGTAATTGTACTTTATGTTGTGCTTCTGTTATTGGACAGATAACGCTATGTGTTATCAAACCGTGAGGTTTGCTTTCCCTTAGAGCTGACAGTAGTTTCTGGCTTGGGGCTAGTTTGTAAAAGCTGTTTCCAACCTTCAGCTGGAATCTACTGGAAGGTCCAAAGGGCTGCATGTTGTACCTTTTTGTACTGAGACTTAGTGTGGTGAAACTACAACTGGGGTGGGGGTGGGGGGGGCACAAAATTTCAATTCTATAAAGAGCCAAAAGAATAGGAAAGGCCGTGTTTTCAGATGTTGCAGTTCTCTGTAAACAGATATTTCAAGGGTTCCCTGTTACTGCATATATTGGATGTGACATAAAGCAGCAATCTGAGTGCTGTTATTATTCTATGTGCTCCTACTGTACTAGGTAGAAAACACAGGCTTTGTGTGGAATTGCTTGTTAGGCATAATATCCCTCTACAAAAGAGATAGTAGTGTGATGTAATTCACATTGCCTTCTTTGGTGATGTCACTAGAAATGCTTTCTGTGAGCTCTTATTTCTTTATTACAGCCCAAATACTGTGCATGTCAAGACAACAAAGATGCTGGAGATTCCCTTTTTACAAGGAGTCACATGGAAAAGACAAGGAGTAATGGGTACAAGTTACTCCTGGGGAGATTCCAATTGGACACATGGGGAATTTTTTTTAAGATGAAAACAATCAGCCATTGGAATAATCTCTCCAGGAAGCTGTGGATTCTCCAACATTGGACACTTTTAAGACTCAGCTGGACAGGGTGCTGGGCCATCTTGTCTAGACCGTGCTTTTGCCAAGGAAGATTGGAAGATTGAAGTTAAGGTCCCTTCCAGACTGGAATTCTATGATTCTATGATTTGTCTGTTGTGTAGGCAAACTGATCTGCTGGTAACTTCTCGCCCTTAAAAACAAACAAAAAACTCCCACTGTGAAGTAGAAGCCTGGAGACTGTTCTGGAGTCTGGAGATTCAGCCAGGAATCAAGGCCAGCAGCACTCAAATTCAGCAGCGGATCCAAGGGTTTTATTTTGGAATTAGCAAGGTCAGAAAAGGCAGGGCTCCCAGAGGACATGCCTTGGAAATGTCAGTTAACCCACAACATCATGAAAATTATTACAAGTAACGGCTGCTACTGTAATTGCATTCTTTATTTTGCAAATTTTGGGGATTTTGTGCAGTCAGACCTGGATACCAGGATAACCTAAGCAGTCTATTAGCTTTTAAGAAAAAATAAATTCTGCAATGAGAATTGGATTTTGACAGGGATTTGAATGCAACTGTTAAATTTCTTGGTGTGGAGTTGGGAATATCATGTGCAGTCTCATGGTCTTGTGTATCAGCTCTGTAAGATGCACGTAAGCAACTTTTTACTATGAAGGAACGATGCGGTTGTTGCTTCTTGTGAAAATACTGTCCCTTAGGAGCCTTTCTTGCACTAGCACTTGTGCTATACATTTCTGTTGTGTAGAATTTTGACATCTTCAATAAACCTTAGGCTTAAAGTCACCTAGTAAATGTAAAGTCTGAGAAAAAGGTAAGCAGAAAGAATAGAATACAGTTCTTCTCCAAAGCAGTGTGATATAAACCGTGATTTGGACTGCATTGAGGTTTATATCCAAATTTGTACATGCTGAGACTATTTCTGGAGTGTGGACATAAAGCTAGCATATCTATGAAGACTAGTGGGTAAAGCTTCCTGTCGTGAGTAGATCCAGAGCTTGATGTTTCACATCTAATTCTTGTGCTCTCAGCAAGTTTGTTGATGATACCAAACTCGGTGGTGCAGTTGACACTCTGGAGGGAAGGGATGCCATCCAGAGGGACCTGGACAGGCTGGAGAGGTGGGCTCGTGCAAATCGCATGAAGTTCAA
>JAOTQQ010000002.1:1304332-1324621 GCA_026546715.1 Gallinago undulata | reverse complement strand
AGCCTCACCTGTAACTTATTTTCCTTCTGGAGTAGCAGGTCCCAAAGATGTGGTAAATCTTCCACCTTTCCCTAACACACCATTGTATGAACTGACTGCAGGAACTGCTTTATTTGGGCTTGCCTGACATCTCTCTGCTCCTGTGGCTGATCCTGAGAGAAAGCCTGGAACTAGGCAGATCAGGTATCTTTTGATCTTTTGTTTCTCTACTGAATTTCATCCTATTACTAGTAGCTGGAGATTGGAACTCCAGAAATCCAGAAGTGCAAGCACACAAGTATCACAGTCTAGTTTACCTACTGAAATCTGACACAAATTTTGGTAGAAAAGTTCTGTGCTGCTTTACAGCTTATGTCAGCCCTGATGTTGCTCTCTGTGGTCGTGACACATGACAGAATATCCTTGCATCTCCTGAGCCTGGTGCAGAAACCAAGTGTACATCTCTTCATTGCTTTTTGCAACTTTATTGCAACTTTGGTTTATCTTGAAGTTGTAACAAACCTGTTCTCTTTGTTCCTCATGCTTTGATCCTGCGGCCTATGTTGAAAAGTGAAGTTTCTTGGTTAAGAGGTGTTATACAGGCAGCAAAAATCCTCTGGGAGCTGGCTAAGCAAATTCAGGACTAGAAAAGAGCTGCCAAATCTGGCATGTGATCCTAAGTTGTAGAAAACTTGAAGTTCTCAAGACTTCTGAGATCTTAAATATCAATCAGAGATTGGGTTCTATCAATAGAACCCATTAAGACCTTCCCTTTCTATTTTTTTTTGTTTTTTAAATAAGAAGCAAGCAATTATTCAGTCACTTCCCGTTGAAAGAAAAGAATTCAACGCAAACTCTAATGCTTAACCTGGTCACTTTTGTCTTCTGTGTCAAGCATAGAGGAGTTACAAATTCTCTTGCTTTGGGGAATGGGGAAGCAAGAAATAAAGTAAAAGTATATTGCGCTATTACTTAAGTAAAATTAATATAAAAGGCATGAGTATTAATGACAACACATAAGCTTTCCCATGTAAAGAAGCCTTTGAGCAAAATAAATTAAATTACTTTGGCAATTGTTGCAGAAACTTTACAAATTTCAAAACCTAGTGGATTTTTTTATGCCAGGTGAGGGTCTATGTGAAGGTTAGGGCCAGCACTGTCTTTCCGTCTTTGAGCTGCTGCAAGCCACAGATGCTACTTGCAGGACCAGAGATCAGTCTGTAGGAGTCTAAATTCTGTAAAGTCTACTAAATCTAAACAAAGTGGGGGTAAGAGGAAGGCAGTGGGGTTGTTCACATTATAGCTGAGAAGATGAGACAGTGCTCCACTTTTGCCATAGATCCTCAGCTGTGTTTTTATCTATGTGATTTTGTTTTAAACCATTGCTGTTATTTTTCCTTTTTTTTTCCTGATAAATACAGAGCACTACTTTCAAGTACATCCACCACATGGTCTCTAATAGAAATCAACCTGACCATCCCAGATTTTTATAACCACAGCAAAATTAAAATTTTGGGTGTACTGTTTTAGGTCCTAGAAGAGTGTTCTCATAAAATAGAACCAACTTCCTGCTCAGTAGTTTCACATTTTAGTTCAGCCTCTTCTAACTCTCTGAAATTAACAGCATTTTGGGGAGAAAACTGCTCGTTCTCAGAGTGGTAAGAGCAGTGTTTGTACTTTCAAGTAATGCCAAGGAAGGGTGAGCAAAGAGGCTCCTGCTTAGACTTTTTGCTGTAACACCCAGGGGCAGCTGAGTTTGTTCTTTGCCCCTTGGAGGGTCAGAAACGGGAAAGCGTAGAGGGGTCCCCCCTGCAGGGAGGAGGGGACAGGAGAGGTGACCCAAACCTGACCAACAGGGTATTCCATCCCATCTGCCCCATGCTCAGTGGAAAAGCTGAGGGATCAAAGGGTCAGACTCTCCCTTCAATGGCCGACGTCCGAGGAGGACCCTGGCTGTCCATCTGCCTTTGATCCCCATCCGTGTGTTCCTGACTCCAGAGCTGGAACCCAGTTCCCATCCCTCACTGAGTCCAGTCTGGGACTGCCCCCGTGCCTGACATCATCCTGGGAGCTTGATAGGGTTTTGTATACATTGTATCTATTTCATTATTTTATTTTTATTTTATTAGTATTCCATTAAAATAGTTTAGCTCTTTCTGAACTCATAAATCTCTTTATCTCTCTTCCTTTTCTCCTGGGAGTGAGATATGAGGGGAGAGCATCTGTTGCCGTCATAGGCTAACTCGGCCTAAACCACGACACAGAGACTGTAGGAGATGATAGGAAATGCATCTTCTCAAGACTATATAAATCCACTGATACTGCCAACTTAAGTGTCTCACCTATGTCTCACCTAAGTAAATGCCTCAATATCTGAATGTAAGTCCTTTTCTACTCCAAATCAATATGATTCATAGGGAGAGCTCAGAAGAAGGAACTCAAGTGGATGTTTGTAATGAGAAGGAAAATAATCTCTCCCTTCTTCTTTCAGTTAAAATGAAAAAACCCAAACCATTAGCCAAGTCTTGCCAAACTTACAGTTGCTGGAAGCAGCCGAGTGGTTGGACAAGCTGGAGCAGAGTAGAAGTGGGCTTAAAAGCATAGATGTCCATATTGCATGGGGTGTTCATATGAATCACTGGGTGAAATATCTCCTGCAGTCCTTGACAAAAGTCTTTCATGTTGAGGTACTCCCAGTTAAGTGGCTCATTAATGATGCATCTTTTGCATCATCAAATTTCCTCAGAAGTTGTCTCAAATTTCCTCTCATCTTTGTTGGCTTATGTATAGCAATATCCTTCTAAGTCCTTGGCATCTGTCCCCATTATGTAATTATGTAGAAATTAATCTCTGTGTATCTGATTAGCTCATTTTTCAAGATTAATGTGAGGGCTGCTTGCATTGTTAGTAACGAAGCACCTAGATTTATCAGCTCTGCAAGGAACAGGCACATAGACTTCAATGTGTAAATAATACGCTAATGTTCTAGCTGTCTGGTCTACAATCAGATGTTGGAATGCAAGTGCTTCTGTGAAGACAGCGAATGTTACGTGTTTTCCACTATGTAAATGGCCTTAGTTAACATGAATCAAGTTTCTTATCAGCTGCAAAACACGCTTCTAGATGTGCATCTCCAAAGCCAAATGGGTGACAGGCTTGTACTAGATATCTCGTGAAACCCTGTTCTGCCAGCACCCCTCTTTGATAAACCTGAGCTCCAGTCCATGTTCTCATCCCGTGGTACAGAGGCTGGTCTTAGGAGCAGAGACTGCTTCCTGCTAGAGCTAAGTCAAGAACATGAAAGCAATGCCAGTATGCAACCCAAACACATGCAATTTTTTTTTCCCCACAGATCTCTAAACTTTTAGGGTTTCTTGCAAGACTGTAAAAAGCTCTTTTAAAAGAAGCATCCAGTCAAACCCACACAGAGGTTCCCTCAGAAGTCAGATGTGGGCTGTGCTATCATGTTCTTGATACAGGCTAGCCTGTGTCAAGGACAGTGTGGTGAGTAGGACCCGAGAGGTGATGGTCCCCCTGTACTGGGCACTGGTGAGACCCCACCTTGAGTACTGTGTCCAGTTTTGGGCCTCCTACCACAACAAAGCCCTTGAGGGGCTGGAGCGGGTCCAGAGAAGGGCATCGAAGCTGGTGAGGGGTCAGGAGAACAAGTGTGATGAGGAGAGGCTGAGGGAGCTGGGGGTGTTGCGCCTGGAGAAAAGGAGGCTGAGGAGAGACCTTCTGGCTCTCTCCAACTCCCTGAAAGGAGGCTGTAGCCAGGGGGGGGTCAGTCTCCTCTCCCAGGTCACAGACAGTAGGACAAGGGGTAATGGCTTCAAGTTGCGCCGGGGAGGTTCAGGTTAGATATTAGGAAATTTCTTTACTGAAGCCTTGGCCTGGGCTGCCCAGGGAGGTGGTTGAGGCCCCATCCCTGGAGGTATTCAAGAGATGAGTTGACATAGTGCTTGGGGATATAGATTAGTAGTGGATTGGTGTTGGTTTTGGGTGTGGGGTGGAGTGTAGGGATTTTTCTTTTGTTCACTTGTGGTTTTTTTTGTTTTTTTTTTTTCCTCCATTGGTTGGACTAGATGATCTTAAAAGGTCCCTTCCAGCCTAGGTGATTCTGTGATCGTTTCCTATTTGAGGAACTGTGCATTTGTGTATATGCTGTTACTAAGGTAAAAACTGGAGCCTCTACTAATACAGTGGCTTGGCTCCTCTATGGGCAGCAGAACAGAAAGTGGGTCAGGGAATGGTCTAGAAGTCAGCAGTGAGACTGCTTCACCAGCAGTTAGTTTTGCACTTGAGGCTAAAACTGTATCATCCATAAACTACTTCAGACTGTATGTTGAAAAATGTGAAGTTCCAACAGATTTCACTGATAGTTTTCTGAGGAATGGTCTCCTGCTACTGGCCATGCAGCAGAGAGTTAGCAGTGTTAACAGCATGAGAACTGGATGGATTTAAAAGCTGCCTCCCCGTTCGAGTAATACGGTTCACATGAGCAGAGACCCCTGTATTTGGCAAGGTGGGGCAGTCAGTAGTGCAGGAAGAGCAGCCTAGCCCATCTTTTGCTCAGCCTCACATCAGACCCTAGAAAAGCACACCTTGGATTCCATTTCCAAATATTTTCAGAGCAAGAGGATAATCAAAGATGCATTAGTTAAGAGCAAATTGTGCTTGACCAGCTGCATTGCCTTCTCTGATGAAATGACTGGTGGTATGGACAGACACGAACTACTTTGATGTTTAGGAAGCTGTAGATGGTATGGGCTTAAGGAAGAACCAGCCAATTGGGCTGAAAGTTGCCTGAGCTGCCAGGCTTGGAGTGATGATGGGCCAGATGTTCAGCTAGCAGCTGGTTAAGAGTAGAGTACCCAGGGGTTTCTTCTGAGGATGAAAGCCTTCAATATCTTCATCAACAACCTTGATGATGAAACAAATTAACCCCATGGCAATTACTAGGTTGCCATTTGTATATGTGTGCTAGTACTAACAGAACCTGTGAGGCTGCTGTATTTTTTGGTGGTAGTCTGGGGATTTTTGCTAGGTCTGGGTTTTGTAGCACACGATCTTCTGAGAAGCTGGGGAAAACTTTTAAACTGACTGAGTTTACTTGTCAGCTTTAGAATCTAAAAGGGACCCTGTTAAAATAATATGTAGGACCTCGTTGGTTCCATGAGCAGCTTAAAACCTTATAAGCAAGGTGAAGAATCCAGGCTGAAGAGGTATTCAATTATTATTTTAGCAAATCTTATAAATTTGACTTGCTGGAGCAGTTTATGTTCATGCAATATAAAAATTACATTACAATGTTGTTCTCGTGCCAAACAATGTCACTTCAAAATTGGTCCACTTTCCTCTTTTGCTATAATTTTCCAGAGTAGGGGTTTAATTCATTATTTATGCTAAGAGTTCTGTTGACCATACACCACCTTTAAAATACAAGCTAGGGGACTAAAATCTATTCAGAGACGTAATCTTTTTTCTGATATAAGGTCTTAAATTCTGAACTAATTATGTAGTGGCTGGAAATACGCTGTGATCTCACATAAAGTAGTTTTCTAGGTGAAAGGATGAAAATAGTAGCTCTATTTCAGTTGTCCCCGAGGAGGGCAAAAGTAAAATATTGTTTCCAATACACTTTTTCAAGATTTTGTGGCATTAATTAAAAGTATGGTTTGGGGCTGTTACCTGTTGAAAGGCTTAGAACTTGCAGTGCCTACTAAAGTGCTCTAAAAAGAAATAACTTCAATTATGCATCATGGATCCTAGTTCTCATGTACAAGTTTGTGTTCTCGTGATGCTTGTTTTGTGAGAACATAATATAAGAAGGGCAATACTGATTAAAAAAAAAGTACTTTCCCAGCTTCCAGTCATTTTCAATTCGAGGAACCTCCTAAGCACTGTATATAGTTTCTAAGTGCTAAGAAGCTTGTTGAGCTTTTCTTCCATGTTTGTGTGAATCTCCCCCTGGCTACATGTGAACTGTTCAAATCCAGGACATTCTGTGGCAAGGAATTATATGGTTTAACTAAGTATTGTATGAAAAAAAAAAAATGTTCTCCTGTATTTCTGAACCTGCCACCAGCTAGCATCATTTGATAACCCTGAGGTCTTTGTGCTGGAACCAGAGGCAGGCAGTGGCTGGTCCCTATTCAGGCTCTCCAAGCCAACTGTGTTTTTACAGATACCTGTTGCTCTCCTGTGTCATCTGCTCTAGATGAGAAAGTCCTGGTTTATGCAGTATGAAGGAATTGTCTCTTTAGGCCACTGACCATCCTTCTTGTCCCTTCTTGAACTTTTTCCAGTATCCGGTCAATCTTTTTGAGGATGGGAGAGAAGGACCAGAGCTGAAAAATTATCCAAGCTCTTAGACAAAGCATGGATTTATACAGGAGCATAACGAAGGTTTCTGTTTCCTTTTTTAAGAATGCTGAATGATTTTTTGATGACTGTGCACTGATTGTATGCACAATCAGATTTGATTTTGTGACTTGTGTTAGATATCCTGCCTAACCCTAAAATCTCACTCTTGAATTGAAATATGCAGGTTGTTCCCCATCATTGTATCTGTGAAGTTAGGGCTGGTTTTCCATGTATGTCACTTTGCAATAGAGATGATCTGTCATTTTAACGCTCTGTTAATTGTCTGTAGGTTTTCCTGCAGTTCTTCATGATCTGCTCTTCTCTTTATAAACCTGAATAACAAAATTACTAGACTTTGTGAGCTACTGTTTATCCCCCTTTCCATGTTGTTTGTGAATAACTTTGCATGTACACTTCAGTGTGACTAGTGGTTACCACCAAGCAGCCAAACTCACTGGTTATTTTGAGGCAGAAAAACTGCAATTGCTAAAGAATGATGGAATTGATTCTGATTTAAATGTAGGACTGTGTTGCAAGTCTGTTTGCTAGGTCATAATTGTTGATTTTGGACCTTAACACCCGTTACCTCAGGTCCACTATCTTACCCACAGCAGTGAGACTGGGGCTGCTGTTGCAGGATCCCCTCAGATAGTCTGCAGTTTATTTCCTTGCACAGGGAGCCTGTCTCTGCTTCTTGGCAGAGCTGCTGGCCACTGCCTTCTGCTTTCTTTGGTTTTCAGTAATTCTCCTACTTCAGTCTCCATGGTTTTTAATCAGTCGCAAGTGAATTCCTGTGGACCTGCTTGGGTAAGCTTCTGCTCAGTGTTTGGCACGTTTCTGCAAGCTCTTGCCCAGCCAGCCTGGATCTGGCTTACTTCTATCACGTCAGGCTTATGTTTGATTAAACAAAATTTCATTGAAGTTGCCTGTATAATTCTGCTTAGAAACTGTTTTCTGTTAATATATTCTATCTGAAATAGAGGAAGATACCTACCTTGCAGAAACCCAACTTTGCTGATACCTAATCTAATTTCTTCAGTTTCATTGGAAGAATATCAGTCATTAATAAAAACAGAAACCAGAAAGAAGTTTGATTCTGCATTAGTATTCATAAGGTAGAAAGCTATGAAATTTGGCAAAAGTCTTTCCAGCCCGATGTCTTATCCCCAATAATGGCCAGTAGTGGGTTTTCGAGGAAGAACCTGAAGAAGATGCTGTCCTCCTACTATTTTTTGTCATAAGCAGAGGCAGTTTTACAACATTTGTCTGATATTCCCTAGGCAGAGAGATGCGCGCGCACACAGAAACTCTGTGCAGCAGTTGGTTGGGATGAGGGTGCCCTGGGATGAGCTGGCTGTGCTGCCCATGTGCTACACAGCTGGGCCTTCCCACGTGCAGGAGTTGGCACCCAGAGCTGACACATCCTGAGTGCCCTGGGTTTGCTCTGCATGCATAGCCCATCTGGGCAGCGTGTGGGCAGCAGATGCTGCGCGGCTGGTCAGTGCTGGGCATGCAGCATGCACGTGTGCTGGGGGAACAACTGTGCAGCAGGCTGCTCTGGGGACATTGCTGATCATGTCTCATATGGACAAAACATCCTTTGGAAAAGATGATGTGTTTCAATGGATCTCGATAATGAAGGATATGCTTAGCAGTAAAGAGTTTTTAAATAGCCACTATGGCTACATTTCTGTTGCATCTCAAAGTTTGGGAGCAATCTCTCTTCCATTGAGGCCAGATTCAAAAAATCATAGTTGCTTCTACCGAAGCCGTCATTGGGATTCCTTTGCACTTCCACCAAAAATCCCACTGCTAGTACGTCAGACAATCGGACTAGGGAAGGGTACCGTGCAATAAAATTAGCACCTGTTTAAATCAGGGCAGTCGTGTCAGCAACTTGTCTGGAGTCAAGACTTTGGCCGTGGATTTTAATTCTTCCAGTGCTGAATTCTGCTGACAGTGAAGAGGAGACTGAAATAATTTAATTCACTGGCTGTAGGAGTTTCTTTGCTGTGATTGCTCTTTGTCTTGGGTAGTTCCCCTATTGTTAAGAGAAGTCAGTCTCGATACGTCTAACTCACAATGGTTCCATGATGCTAGCAAATATTTCTGAGGTGTTCACAGCTGTTGAATTGCTGTTGATTGACAATACCACTTTCATGTAATTCTTCTGTATTTTCTTTGGTATTGTTTTCAATTACAGTAATTTCAACAGAGCTGTCTACAGTCAGAAACTATGGAATTCGGATACAGAAAGATGTAATATTTCAAGGAAGAGTAAGTATAGCACTGACTTTATTTTTTTCCTTAGAGAAAGGATATAGATTTCTCAAGACCAGCTCTATATTCTCAGTTTAACTGGCAGTCAGGAAATGTTTTTTCTTTCTTTAAGTCCCGAAGGATGTTTCTTTGTTAGAAAGCCAAACCTCCATTTCTTGTAACTGATAGCCAAGCTGGTGAACATAGAGTAGACTTGGCACAAATGCATGAACTTGTATCTTGTTTCTTTTACACACCAATTTCATTTGAACATTGGAAATTGACTGCACTGCATAATGCTTACCTAGAGGTACCCAAACTAGCTTTGGTAACAAAAACAATAGCTATGTATGGCCACAAACCTGCTTTTAAGAGGCCTAATTGTGATTTGGGTGGCAGAGCATGCTGTCCAAATTGCTGTGCAGCTCACACATGTCCTGTTAAATGGCAGGATGGAAATTTCAAGAGCATTTGGAAGTCAAGCAGTCTTGTGGTGATCAAAAAGCTGTGATCACAGCCAAGTGGTTAGGTTGAGTAACTCTGGTATCTAGGATGCCAAATAAGTGTGGCACAATGATTTGTAGCAGGTATTGTGTAGCTGAGAAGGTTGGAGAAGTATTGCAAGGATATATGGAAGTACCATCTTAAACAGCGCAAAACTGAGACAGAGCAGCAAACCGCACTGGAAGTCAGGCTTCTGGCTATAATTGGCACGTAATTGTCAGCTGAAGGGCTGCTGGAGCAGAAACCTTGTGTGCCTGAAGCTGACCTCACGTTCATGGACATAGGTCTCTAAGATCCATGTTTTTTTTATTTTCCTGTAGAGAGGTTAGGAACCCTGGTTGCTGCGGTCTGCCATCTCTGCAACCTACTCCGAGTCAGTAGCTGCAGCATTACCTCGTCGCTGTCTTTATATTTTTCAGGGGATGATTTTTCTTGATTTACTTCAGATCGGGACATAATACCTGCGCGCTTTAAAGGATTGCTGTCTAATGAGTTTCTGTCATTCTGAACTCAAGTGTAATGTTTCTCAGTCATGAGGCTCTCCTTTGCAGAACTGCTGAGATTATTTTCATTTACAATTAGATGAGAGGTAAAGTTTAGCCTCCCATCTTGTTTGGGTTTCTGCCCACACCTCTGAATTGCTTCTGCGGTGGTTTGTCTGAGCACGCAGCTGTAGAGACCAGACAGAGACAAGGAAGGCTTCAGCTATTTGACTGTTACTCATCTGGCAATACTAGTGTTTAAATTGGGTTTGAGGAGTTTTCTAGCTGATAAATAGGTTTATATGTTTGAGTTAGATTATTCTAGGCTGACTGTTGTGCTTACTTGTGGTTAAAAAGTGACTTGAACAGCCAGTTGCTTACTTCTACCACGTGCAGAAGTTCATGCTTTATCAGTGAATTAGCCATGTATTTCTTGTTAAAAAGTTTGGAGATATTGCTGCATGCTGCCTGTCCTTAATCACAAGGAGAATGGCAAATTTAGGAGGCTGCTTCTAATAAGCATACAAATAAAAATTAAGAACTCCTCAAGGACCAAATTATAGGCTAGAATTGTGGTAGTTGGATATCTTAATTAAAAAAAAATATTATTCTGCTCGCAAAAAACCTGCAGAAACATTTTAAAATATTATCTGTGCAGACAGTATTTTCAGGAATAAAGACTACGTTTTCTTAGAGGAAACAGTGAAGGAGCACAGAAAAACAAACAAACAAAAAACCCCAGGCCCATTATACTGCCTCACTGGAATTGTATTCACTTATCCTGAGGTTAAATTTGATCTTGATGGTGTGTAATCTTGATGGATGACTGCGATGCAGTGATGTGCTGTAGCATTCTGTTGCGCTGCCGTTCAAAGAAGGCAATAAGGCTTTTTGTCTGGTGTAGGCCAGCTTTTCTCAAATGGGAAGCTAAAACTGCAACTTCATTCAAACCATCAGTAAATTTCAACTGTCTTAGCTGGCAAGAAAAATAATAAAAAAAATAATAAATTTGATAAAAATAGTTTTATGGTATGAGATGAGTAGTCAGCCTCTGAAAACACAGTTAGATAAGTACCGGTCAGTTTTCATGTAAATGCTCGATATGAAATTAACCACTGTTAATAATTTAATAATCAGTCTAACTTGGATGAAATGCAGTTATTAGCACCTACCTATTTTGCTTGACGCTGAGATACCAAGGTTCTTATAGATCGTGTTCCCAACAAGAATTTACTTTGTCCGTTTGTCTCCAACTACGTATTCTTCATAAAATCATAATAGCAGGATGTGGTGAGAACATCATACACGATATTACAGCTCTTAACAACAAGGCTTTTCCAGGAAGGGTTGTTGGAGACTTGTCTGATAGAGTGCTTGTAACCATGCCCCAGCAAAAATACTGACATCATGTATTATATATGATATATGAAATATATATATTATAATTATACATAATATACTATATATTATTCGAGATATAAGAGAGGAGCAAGGAGGCTGTATGAATTGGTGGTCTTCACAGCTGCTCTCACTGGTCTTCAGCCAAGTCGCTTGACCCTTAGTGGAAAGTTATGCAATAAGGTGCTTTTGTTTTACTGAAACAAACAAATGAACAACAATACCCCAACCAAACACCCCATCAGTCTCTCATTGATTTACTCAAAGCAAAGCAACAGAACTGTCCTTTTCTGATAAAAAATATGAACTGTGATCTTCTTGTTACAGCACAAAGCAAATGTCACCTATTTACAAAGTAATTCTTCCTACGTGTTGATGGCCGGCTTTGCCACTGGGTTATTTTTAAATGGGATCCATTTTAAATGTAATCCACTTTGCTAATTTCCTCTTAATTAGTTTTCTATAGACATTATGTAGGTCAGTGGTCCCTCAAGATAGACATGCCCTTCTGCAGGAAGAATAAATAGGACTCCAAGATTTGTTCACAGACCTCAAAAATCGGTGTTGCTCTCCAGAGCATTGGTTTTCTTTTTCTCTCGTTCCTTTGAAAAAAAAACTTTGGTCTGGAGCAATCTTGAAAAACATAAGGTAAATGCAAACAGCTGAAATATCTGAATCTGCGAAGAAGCTAAACCCAGGACCCAGAAATTAGCTGGGATTCATATGCCAGTTCTGTGACCTCTTTGGCATCTTCTGAATAGATATTCTGCTCTATTTCCGACGAGTGTTGCCCAAAGCAAAGGCTAAAGCAGCATTCATTGGGGGTGATGGTGAAGACAGGCAATCCGAGATGTGTAAACTTGTAAACTGAAGGGGACTTTTCCTGAACCAGGACTCAGTTGCTGGTGTTTTGGGAAGCATTGCCATGGCCATGTCAGGGCTCTGTGAGAACAGTTCGGTGACGAATGAGGAAATTGCAAAGCTTTCTTTGCTTAGGCTTAGTCCATTGTATAGGACTGAGACCCTAGAAGATGAAAGGACAGATAAAGCATTCCATTGCTTTACTTGAGTTTTACTTTCTTATGAAAAAATGATTAAATGAAGAAACTTATCAGAGTAATATATGGGAAAGAACCAATTTTTCAGTTGCTGCATGAGGTGGACCTCAGTACTTTCTGCATGCACCCAGGGTGTGTTGCTTGTGGAAGCCACATCCTGCAAGAAATCAGTCCTCATTCAAGCAGTGTTTGGACAATGCTTGGCATGCAGGAGAGCGGGTAGAGGTGACGGGAGTGTAACTAAAGTATGTGTGTGTTTATTCAGCTTGTGCTTATCACAAGGCAGAACTTTCCTTCACTGCATTAATACGTCAGTGGATGCTGCTATGCTGATGTATGGAGGTTCACATTTGCCTTGTGGGCAGAGGCAAGGTACTCACCAGGTTCAGTATGGCCATCCTTGTGGGTGCCTCCCGTGTAGCACAGGGAGAGGAGCTCAGAGAAAAGCAGTGTGTTTGCTGTGTCCTTGATCCAGCTACTGATGGGAAGAAAAAAAAACCTCTTTGAGGTTTTATTATGCACACTGTTGTTTTGCTTTCCATAGAGAGCAGTGGTGAGCCAAAGTGGCAGCCATTTCAGCAGGTGAAATACAAATAAGAGTTACCAGTGGCAACGGGCCTCCTGTTGACAAAGAAACTCTTTTCCTAGTTCTGATGACCTACCGTAATATATAAATCTCCAATCTGTTTTTTTGCCCCTCCCTATTCTTCAGATGAACTGTAGATTTTAATAGCAACTTAATATCCTGTGGTTAAAGTAGGACCCAGAGGTGTGTATGTTTATACTTACCGGCTGCCATAGTAAAAGCTCTGTGGTTTGATGGTCCAATTTAGTATAAATCACTTTACTGCTCAGTGATATATCACAGTGAGATGTCAGCCATTGAGAAGGGTCTTTGTGGCTGTTAACCAAGCCAAAAATGCTTGCTGCTCTGAGTAAAGATCTTTATTAATGTGGACTGACCTACAACTGTGTTCTACCAAACCTTGCAAGCTATAACACATCTTTCCACAATCTGTGTTTAAACTGCAGGCCGTGAACCTACATCTTTCTTAGTTGCTTTACCATACTTTACATGTAAACTTAGCATAAACGCTCTGTGCTGCTGCTTCAGAGCTGTTAACTGATGCTCCTTGTTTTTTGCAAGAAAATCGTGGTGCATCATGTGCTTGTGGATTCAGTCGGGGAGGGGTGTGTGTGTGTGTGAAAAACTAATTCGTTCCTTTCGAAGCAGATTCTACATTTCTGCCCCATGTGCCATTTTTCCTGAGTTGTAGCAGTCAGATATCCAAACAGATGTTGTAGAGCCCACTTTGCCCTGCACAAGTTTTAATGAGCCTTTCAAATGTTTCAGGCAGGAAGGCCTAAATATTAATGCTCCTAGGAAAACGAGGAACTTAGCCCACTCTATGGCATCAAGCTGCTAAAAGTTATGATAGCAAGACTGAACCCGGGGGGAGCTGTACCCAATTTGTAGTGCAAAGGCTGCAACACGGCAGTGGGAGCGTGACACATCACATCTTGGATGCAAGCACTGCTCTGAGGTCCCGTTAAAAAGGGTAGGAGATTGCTCTCCCCATGACCTCTGGTCTTAAAGGATGGGATAGCCCAGCTGAGACTTTAGCAACGGAGCATCCACGGGGTGAAAACATCAGCCCTGTTCAAATCCCTGGAGCAGCAAAAAAATTCATGGGTACTGTGAGATGGTAAGTGAAGGAAGAAATAAAGTTCCCTCATTCCCTGCCTGCAACGACGATGCTGTTTGGAGCCTGGATTGCAGTGCTGGCTCTGGGGAGCCTGAACTGGGGCTGTTGATGCTCCTGGACCTGGGAGCGTGGCACTGGTGCTGCTCCTAGTGGGAATAGCTGCTGAGGCTCTGCTGGTAAGTCCGAGCAGACCCCTGAAATACCCCAGGGGTACACAGGCTGCGTCTCAGCCCCTGAGACTCTTCTGTTAGAGCTCCAGCATCTCTCTATCAATGGCAGCCTGACTCTGAGCAGTGGCCTGGACACGTTAGTTAACTGGTATTCAGGTCTGTGGGTATCTGTGCGCTTTTGGGGACTTGTATGGGCAGTAATGAGAGTTCTGCTCAGTGAGTACTGGTTCATGGTATGAAAATACTGGCTGGAGAAGATGAATGCTGACCTTAGGGCTTTGGTTCTTAATGTTCCCTCTGTGTGGCTCCTTATACTCAAGTAAGACAAATCAAAATTAATATTGAGGGGGGCGAGGTACAATGCTGGCTTGCAAAAGACAAATCTATCAAATCTATCTACACTTGAGAAGTTTCTGTAGTAGTGTCCATGGGGTGGACAGGAGGGGAGGAAGCCTGGATGTTATAGATGTTCGGTTTCTTTGTTATTATTGGTTTCCACCTATACAAATGGCTGTAAGTGTACAGTGCCAGCTGACATACTCCGGTTTCTACAAGACAGGCTATTTATTTTGGTAGATCTCAGGAGTGATCTTTGACACAACTGATCACCTTTTCTGTTGGTTGAATAATTGCGTAGGATAATAATGTGGCAGCCCGGTTAAATTCTTATCTTGGGGGAGACTATTTGCTGGGCAATAAGAAGCAAGCTCCCTTCCCTGGGGTACACCACCGGCATTTTCTGTATATTTTCATTGTTACTGTAGCAATGGTAAGCTGTCTCTTAACAGGATTATTGAGTGGCCATAAAACTGTGCATGTTTCAAAGAACAAATGTGTGTGCTTAAGTTTTTAAGCCAAGGTTAAGAGTGGGGAAAGTACAGCAAAATCTTTCTCAACAACAACTACTTTGTGTTTCATTTGGTAGGTCCCAGATGCGTTTCAGAGTAATTGCTTCAAAAACTGCTTGCTCACAGCTGTAGGCCAGCTGTGCAATGACAGTTATGAAATACTCAGAATTTAACAAATCTGGGCTGTTAAGCCTATGAAACCACATAATCCACAGAAATGTTTGATAGGAAACAATTAATTAATTCCAATATTAAATTAAATTACAAAGGGGGCATCCTGATTTGCAGCAGAGAGCTCATTGTCTTCAAAGACTGTCTAAAATTTTTCCCCCTCACTAAATTTTATGGTGAAGAGGAGCTATTCTGGATTTTGTACCTTGTTCACGCTACTCCAGTACCTGCTTCTCACATCATGGATTGTATTTAAGTGATTTAAGACGGTCGTACCCTGTCTGCAATGCAAAAGAGTTTGTGGTGTGGCTTTTCACTTAGCTGCTCACTTTTCTCCTCTGCCTCTTTGAGAACCTTACATAGTTTTCTGCTTTTTAGAGAAATGCTATAATTTGGTGCTTAAAAGGTGCAATAAGCTATTTTTAAAAGGCATGGTTTGGACTGTTTCCCCTAGCAGTAACTTGAAAATAATTGTCTTATATACTTTATATTTCCTGAAGCCTGCTTTCTTCCCCTTGCTTTTTCCTGAGAAAGTTTATAAACCCACCAGTTCTGTCTTTCCATTTTGTAATGACAAGAGATCGTCTGCATTAATGTCACAAAGTATCACTGAGGGGATTATTAGTAGCTTGGTTCTGTTGTCACAGCTGTTAAATACCAGTCAAATTCCACCAGAGGTGTATTTCTTCTCAAAAGGGCCGTGTGGCAAAATGTTGAAACTGTCAGTGATTCAGACAAACCCTTCGCTGTAGCAGGTGTGATTGAAAAGATACTTGTGTGATTAGAAACAAGCAACTTGGGAAAACACCTTTTGAAATCATGCCTCAAAGGAACCTTGTTGCGTGTTCTCCGCAGCCTGCTTGGGAAGAAAGCGATGATGGGGAACCACCTGGGGACGCTGCACGCTCTTCCCTCCACGCTTCATTATACCCCTATGCCTCACTCCTTCCTAGAAAGCCTGACTTCTGCTGCACTTCATAGAATCATAGAATCATTTGGGTTGTAAAGGGACCTTAAAGATCATCAAGCCCAACCCCCCTGCCATGGGCAGGGACAAGCCCCATCCAGCCTGGCCTTGAACACCTCCGGGGATGGGGCAGCCACAGCTTCTCTGGGCAACCTGGGCCAGGCTCTCACCACCCTCGCTGTAAAGAAATTCTTCCTAATATCTAATCTAAATCTCCCCTCTTCAGAGCTAAGTGCGCTTGGCTAAGTACGCTTTTGCATTCTTTGCAAAGAGAAAATCATAATTTTTGATAGTAGGTTCAGAGTTGGCTTTAGCCAAGAAGAGTAGGGGGTTAAACTGCTGTATTTGTCTCTGGCTGAAGAGATGAGCTGGCTGCTCTGAGAGTAGGTTGAGCTGCTAATCCTTCCCTCTTGCTTGTACAGGCCTATGCTAAGATGCCTTTGGGCTGGCTTTGAAGGAGGACTGATTCACTGAAAACATCTGCTCCCATGTTCTGGCTTTCCCAGCAACTGTACCTTGTGGTGTGTTGTACATTCCAAAATTTGCATTAGGAAGAAGTAAAGGAAAATTAAAAAGGCAATGTTATGGTGGACTGGAGAATCGAAGAGTAATGCTTCCCACGCTCATGGCTGGATGTGGTGCTTGGGACACATTTTTCTGTGATGATATGTTTTAACGTAACTTGACAGCATCCCCTGCTCAATATTCCTGTTACGGATACTGCTCATCCCACCTCCCTGCTTCTTTGGTGGTGCCCTGTCTGCACCTCTCCTGGCAGGTACCCGGATCGTTTTGGAAACATCTATTTATCTCAGAGGTAGCATTGGCTTTGGTGATCTACAAAGGGATTCACTGCTTCAAGAAGAGTCTGTGTATTCTTATATATGTAGAAGTTCTCAAAGTATGAGAAGGGCAGCTCCTGCTGTGTGTGTCTGACACGCAAGACCATCTGTCCTACCTGTACAGCAAGAGCTCAGGTGTGAAGGGAGGCCTCCTGCCTACCCTACAGCAGCAGCAGCTGCTGCCTCCTACCTTATGGGCAGGAGTAGGGAATGCCCTTGTGTTCAAGACCTCTGGTAGCTTTTCCTCCCAGCTCTGTCCCTCATCTCTTACATGTTGAGAAGGAAGAGGACTCTCATTTTTTTGACCCATCCCTTCATGCTAAGGGGGTTGTGGTGGGGTAGCTGGGTCTTTGTAGGAGTACGTAGGGGACTTGTAGAGTACTGCTGGTGTCCTCTAGACCAGAAAGAGGAAGTGATGGGAAGGGGACTTTCCTCCTTCCTTGTGCTCTTAATCCCAGTGCCCTCTCCTTGCCTGTTCCACACCCTCCAGCCTACATTCTGCTGCTGCGGAAACAAAACTGAACTTTGCCCCTGGGGCTGAGATGCCTTGGTACTGAAGTCTCCCTTGTGTGTCAAGGAAACTGTCCCACATAATAGCCTCTGGGGTGTAAGTCTGCATGGGCATGGGTATTCCCCTGTGTTCTGGGAAATTTTAAACACTGGGAATACAGTATTATGGAAGAATGATTCCTGGGAAGAGCTTCCAGTGGTGGCTAAGCCCGGTCCCTTTGGGCTAATTCCCCCAAAGCCAAGAGCAATTATAGCTAAGCCGTTCCTGAGAGATTCTTGCATCCTTTCAGTTGTAGAAATCTTCCTGGCCGTTCTCCTTGTATTTGCCTCTCAATTAAAAAACTTCTGTCAACCTCTCTGTTACTTCTTACCCTCTCTACTGCAGATCCAGAGAACGGGTGGTCTGTTTCCTTGTTGCCTGCGGTGGCTTTTTATTAGTCTGAGGATGGTTCTTGTGTGTCTCCTCCATATAGCCCTTCTCCAAGTACTCTGGAATGGACGAGTCTGGTTATTCCAGATGGGTGCCACTCTCTGGACGTCCTCCAGCTGGTCCTTACCTTCCAGGAAGGGTGTTGTGCAATACAGGATACTGTGCTCTGGCAGAGACCTCCCTGATACAGCACAAAAGTACATGGTAGAACATAACCTTTCCGAGCTGAAAGTTAAGCTGTTCTGCTCAGGACGGAAGAGACAAAAGGGCTACTTTTAATTTTTTTTTTTTTTAAGAAGTTAGAAAAAAATATTTGAGACAGAAGGGAGACAGTTTATTGTCGTTTTTATTTAAGAAGGCTTCACATGAAATCTTTTTCCTCCTGACAGACGTGGATGGATCCTTGATGGCATTGATCCACCTTCAGCAGCGTGGATGTATTGGCAGATGAGGATCAGGCACCGTAATGTCTCTGTGTTGTTGGCAGGGTATCTCCTTGAGGTGTTTCAAGGTGGAGTGCTCCTGTCCTTGACATGATCTAAGCCTCTCTTCTCCCTAAAGCACAAGGCTGGCTTAAACCTTGCTGACGGCTGCGAAAGGCATTGGTTTTAGCTTGTACTCTATGCGTGGGCTGTAACTGGCGTTCCCGTTGCACAGTTCAGCTTTTCCCTGGCTGCAAGCTACTTCTTCCCCCACAAATGTCTTGTGGTAGAAGATAAAAACGTTCTTCATAGTGCTGTAATAAATGTGAGCGAAAGCAGTTTTCTTACTACCACCCTGAATTGCTGAGGAGTGAATTTCCATCAACTGAAACCCACTTAACTTAAATTGTATATCTGTTTGTTAAAGCTGCATATAGGATCACAGCACTTTGCTCTCTCAGAATGGAGCCTTCTTTTTAACCCTGATATGCCAAAAATCATATGCAATGAAAACACTATTTCTATGCTACTCTCTGTTTCCTTTTTCATTCCTTCTTGTTGTGAGTTTTGCCCTTGGTGCTTTGTATATTTGCCTATTATATTAGTATCTGAGTAATTCCTTGGTTTATCTTGGTAATTCCTTGCCAGGCTGCGTTGGAAGTTAGGCCTTCCTGTGGGGCTAGGTGTTCCTCTACAGGATGACCATGAGCCAGCGATGTGCCCTTGTGATTTTCTGATCTATTCAGGTATGTTTTCTTTCACTAAAGATTTCCAATATGCTACCATTAATATTTCAATCTGTATTTATACAAAACAATGGTATAGGTAGGCAGCTGGTCTGAAATTATTTGTAAATGTAAATGGAGTCAATCAACAGCCTAGAGAAGAGCCCATGACTGCACACCATTGGAGACACAGTGAGGTGGTGACATACCGGTCTCCTCCAGATGGACAGGTTGTGATACTGGCTAGACACTAAAAAGGCCAAGTGATCAAGAATATTCTTTGTTGCACTCTCTGAATTTTTCTTAATCTTTAACATGTCACAATTTTGCCCGTGCATTAATGTGCACTGTCTAAGCAGATTTATTTGTATTGCTGTCCCAGTGACTCTGGGGAAAAGGGGCCGGGCTGCTCCAACCCCTTATCTTTTTTTGCAAGCACAGTGCTCCTCAGTAGACACAGATTTGTAGCAGCAGAAATGTATGTGAGCTCTCCCTCCATTTGCATTTTAATCATATCTGGAAAGCAAAACTTCAAATAGCATTTCACAATCTATCTTAAATAATTAAAGCAATCGTTTCTATATATTGTTGAAAGATATGAGGAATCTAATTTTAATTCAATTTCAGCTGGCCCATGCTTTTAGTGTCTCTCTGGTGCTTGCTTATCTATTCCAAAAGTTGATGAAATTCTGTTGAATTTCTTCTTTTCTTCCCCTCTCTCTATTTTACACGTGGGTCTTTTTCTGACACTGTCCTAAAAAGGAGCAATGCAGAGGACTGCAAGGCAGTCCTATTGATTTCAGTGAAACAATTGGGTTATCTCAGAATTGCCAAAAGGGTGTATTAATAGATAAAACTGTAGCGTACTCCATAGTGCTGTGCCTAGGGACAGAAGGTGGCCACTGAACGTACAATATTGCTTAATTTCATACATGTTTGATATTTGTAGAGCAGATTCAGTGCTGCTGCACTTTCTACTGAAAACTGCACCAGTAAAAGCAAAAACTGATAGGGGTGTGTGTGACGTGGTTTGGGACAAAAATGCTGTTGTCTCAATGGATATTGGTGTAGGGAACAGTGGAGAAGGGGACAGTAGAACACTGTACACAGCCTGAAGCAAAAGCAGTTGGTGTGAATGGGATTAGGGAGAGAGATAGTGCAAGATCATTTCAATCAAATAACTGAAAACTTAACCAAATCGTTGAGCTCACATAAATAATACAGTGAAGTAGATTAGCTGGGCAGCTGAAAGTTGAATATGGACAAAACCCTTGTACTTAGACATAAGAAATACTGCCAGCTAAGTGTGATTCACGTAATAGAGAAAACTGTGCTGAATCATAGAATTGTCCAGGTTGGAAGGGACCTTCCAGATCATCCAGTCCAACCATCAACCTCCCTCTGATCAAAACCATCACTAAACCATGTCTCTAAGCACTAGGTCAACCCGGC
>JAOTQQ010000002.1:1278849-1304232 GCA_026546715.1 Gallinago undulata | reverse complement strand
TGGAGATCTTCAAGCCCCACCTGGATGGAGCCCTGAGTGATGTGCTCTGGGCAGCCCTGCTTTGGCAGGGGAGTTGGGACTGGATGGTCTCTAGAGGTACCTTCCAACTCTGACAATTCCATGACTCCATGAAATATATCTGCTCACTTAAAGAGTGAATAGTTTTAGTACATCAGACCAGTCTTCTCATGCCCCACAAAATAAAAACAGTATCTGGGATACTACTGGAACAAGCTGGTGTTTAATAGTTCCTGAAAATGGAGCTACTACTCCAGAACTGACAGCTGCCAGAGTTTTGAGATATGGAATCAGACACATAATGAGAAGTCCTCTAGCAAAACTTTGCCTTTTTTGTTTCTTTGTAGTTTTTGTTGTTTGAGGGGGAGGATGGACAGGACAGGACATGACGACACAGCCCCCTTCCTCTAAAAAAAAATATGAAGTACTATTTTAGCCCTCGGAAACGCTTGGAATAAAGGATTTAGGAGGATGTAGTTGTATATTTTGATCATCCCCCATACGTTTTGCTGTGGTACTTCTAGCCTCAACCACAAAGTGGAGAGTGTGACGCAGCGTATCAGATGGGGATGAAACGACTGGCTTTAGAGAGATGAACAACAAGCAGGAGGGAATGATAAGAGTGAGGGGGGGAAGTAAAAGAACAAGGTGTGAGAGACAGCAAGTGGGGGTGGGAAGGGGAGTTAAGAACGGGCAGAACTGTCAGGGGCTGAAGGGTCTGTTGTACTGGTGAGGACTGAGGGGAAAACCTGAACCAGGTAGAAATCTTTATAATCGATATTGTTTTACCTTCCAGCTGTTCTCACCAGTAACTACATGATTGTAGGCAGACAGATGAAATAAAGGTTCCATCAGCTGCTGTGGCTCCTGACAATCCATCCTAAGCACCTCTCGGGGGTGCAGACTTATAGTCTGATTGTCAGTGTGTGAGGAATGGGATGAGAACAATAAATAACTTGGTTTTGTCTCTGAAATTAGAATGAAATGCTGGCCCAGAGGTGACAGACTAGCATCTATCATGCTATTCAGACCCACTGTTTTTCACCTTTAATTGTATGATAAAGCAGCAGGATGCTCATGGAAGCATAAGAGCTCTGACAAACTATGCAATCCTGGCTATGAAATAGCAGAACTGAGAGATGTTGTACATAACTAGGTATTGTAACACTAGATTTTTTCCTATTTCTGACTTCTGAAAATGGTCTGGCAGTGGTAAGTTGCTTAGTGCAGGTGAACCAGCAGATCAGAGTACTGAGAGCATTAAATATCTGTCCTTGATGCTTTTAGCAGGCAAGTGAGATTTGTGAGGTATCACTTGTCTGCACCGAGGTCCCTTTTGGGGAGCGTCAGGCTCCAGGACTGCCAATCTGTCACCTTTCAGGAGCTCTGCATTAACAAAACCAGAAACTCCTTTTTGAACACAAACTCATACTTAATAGCCCCTGAAATTAAGGATTATTCTTTCTCAGATGGGATCTTTGTCTGAATTCCTTTGACAAAAGAAAATTGAGGGTTTGGGATTTTTTTGTTTTGCTGTGTTTTTGACTAGGGCTCCACTAATTAAGTAGCAATTTAGTTGCTTACACTTTGAAGTTTCATTCATTACCTGTCCTGTGTTAAGTCAACAAAAGGCTACATCTAAGGCAGTGGAGTCTCAGGCCATCACTTTTTTGGCTGCCTAATTAAATGTAATTACTTTATTTTGTGCCAGGGTTCATACTTGTAACATTGCCTTGTAATAATTTAAATTGCATGTATGCTGCAGGGGGACTGGTTGACGCCAGAGAGGAGACGTTCCTGCTGTCCTTCCTTGCAATAGCATGCAAGGCAAGAGCACAGAGACATCATTTTCCTACCTACTTATTAGCTGCCCTACAGGAGAATCACCAGTAAGGCACTCATTTTAAAGGGACAGGATGTATAACGGACCCTCTATTGTGCCTAAAAATAGCCCACGTTTGGGACATGCTGGGATTAGCCACAGAGGGAATCCTGGATGTTTAAAAGCGAGTGACCTTCCTGTGGCACACGAGCTTTGCATCCGTTCTCTTTTATTTTATAATTATGACAGATCAAAAGCATTACGCTGCCACTCATTATCTCTTTAGAGGGATTTGAAGAATTACTGTCCTCTTGACAAGCAAAATACTCCTGCTGCTTCTATTTGTTGAGATCAAGCAGTAAACACCCCTCAAACAGAAAAAATCACCTGTATTTCATTTTTCCCCTCACGCATTAGGAAAATAGTTGTTGCAGAAAGAGTAAATGAGTAGCCCAGCGCAGTTAATGAGCTCTGGTAAAGCTCCCTGACCCATGGAGTAAGTACAAGCCAGTCTGAATTTTGAGCCAGACTTTAATGATTAATAATATGGTAAATCTAGACTCAATAGCACTAATAATAGGGGTCGCCTTTGGCTCTTTGTTGGCCACTGAAACGAGCGCATCTTGGTGGTGTGTCGGAGCCCTCCCTTTTTGTCAATGGTGCCAGCAGGTCTACAGTGAAGCAGTTAAAACTAATGTGAGATCTTAAGTCTCTCAAGCTGCATTCAAGTTTAAAGGGAGGGAGGGGGAGCCAAACAACTTCTGGCTTTCGAAGGGCTAGATAATTTGTGGAGTGTTTGTAGGAACATCACAAAGAATACAAATGGAAAAACAATTAATCAGTTTAATGTAAAAGATGAATGGGACTGTTTCATTCCAGCAGCAATGTCATATCAGTATTTGGGTACAAACAGGAAGCAGGAGTTCATTTGTACTGTGTTTTGTTCAATATAAAATGGCTTGGTGGGGGAAGACTACATTTTTATGGCAGTTTTTTGAGGGGCAGCAAGATAAAAATCAAGCATACATGTGTTTGCTTTGGGTTTTGGTTTCCTTGGGTTTGTTGTTCTTTTGGTTTTTTTTAAATACTGTTCAGAAAATGTGATTCCTGCCACATACTGTTTCAATTTAAACACCTTTAGAGATTCAAGTGCTGGCTGTGCCTGAGCTAATTCTTTATCTTGCTGCATGCACTTGGCATCCAGCCCACTAATTTTATCCTGTCTGTGACAGAGAGCACATGTCACTTGCGGGAGATGGCGGGGGGAGATATTGGGAAAATATTTCCTCTTTGATTATGGGAGTAGTTCATCAGGATTTTAGTCTGTTTCTTAACCTGCAGGAATACAGGGAAGGGGGACTATGTGTTCAGCTGATCCTCTTTTGTGTTTAGGACCCCATTATATATATATGTTGTGTCAAGAGAGTGTTTTATATGGGGGATGAAGATGTTCATCTCCATAGAACATGCCAGACAGCAGGAAAAGCGTTTCAGTTTTGCCCCAGTAAGTACATAAGCTAAACCATATAATTGACTTTGCTCTTTTAACTTATTTTTACACCCACTTATAGCCCTGTTTGCTATCTCATGATGGCATAAGCTTATTCCAATAGGGATACTATCAGCCTGTGTTCGATTTTAGATGTAGGAATATCATTAATGATTAACTTCTTCCATTGAATATCAATTTAAGTCAGGTCCATTTAGGACATTCACTTAGACTGTTGCAAACGCAGTCGGGCTCAGACCACCTTAGGAGGCTCACGTGACCAAATTCATTTAAGGATGAGGTAAACAAGATTATGGTAATAGAGGCAAGAAGTCTTTATGGACACCCACTGCGGAGCATCAGAAGCATGCTTTGCATGTAATTAGTGGTTCTGTTGGAGACGAAGCAGCTTGAAACATATGGAAAATGCTCCTGCTCAATTTCTGCCTCTTGCAAAGCCCTCTCCATGCTATACTGACCAAGGAGATCAAACTGCATTAAAGCAGTAGAGGAGGGTTATTTTCATATCTAAGTTTGTATGGCCTCCTCAACCAGCAGGTCCACGGTTAGGTGCATCTGCCCCTGTGGAGAGTATGGGCTATGGAAATTCAGTGTCAGAAGTAGAGTTTGTAATCTGCAGTGGGGTGCATTCCTGTAGAGCAGGCTGAGATGGTCTATCTGGCCTCCTCAGGGGGGCTGTCTTAGATGAGCAGGCAGGTGGCAGAGCTATTTAAAGCCAAAGAAAGGAGGAAAAGCCGAGAGTTGATATAAAATGTAATCTGTTCTGTGTTTTTGTCTCCAACGGAGAGAGACTGAGGTGGTCCCCATGTTTCTTGCTTCTTCCTCTGCCAAGATTCAGGGCAGCCAAGTCTGGCCATGTCCTGCCAGAGAATTACAATGGAGAAGAATTTGTACATTGTACAATAGAAACTAAAAAGAAAGAAACCACTCGTGATGAACATGATCTGGTCTCCGTTTCTGCAAAAGAACAAGTATCACCAAGCAACTGTGCAGCATATTAAAAAAAGCCCAACAAACCAAACATGGAAGTATTTGCTGGCTTAAACCATGTTTTACTATCACTTAGATTAACGCTCACGTTCCAGTTTGCTTCCTACCAGATGGTTTCGAGTACAGCTTCCTCTTGTTGTAGTGCTCTCAGTGAGCTCTTGCAGGATGACTGGGAGAGTTTCTTTTCCAAACTGAAGGTCTCAGTCTGTGCTGTCCCTCCTTGTCCCAGAGCTGTTCTGTATTTTTTAGAAACTACTCTGATTTACGCCCCAGCCTTTCTTGAGATAAGGGGACCAGAGTATTCATGTTGTGGGTAAACCATGGATTTGGCAGCATAATAATATTCTTGCTTTCATTCGCTGTTTCCTTCCTCAGAGTTCCTAATGTTTGAATTGCTTTTTGAACTCTAATGAATGCTGAGATTATGTTTTTGTGGACCTCTTGACTATAGCATCAAGATTTGGTGACGGTCAGCTCAGCTGTCGCTGTTTCTGTGTAGACAGTTAGATTTTTTTTTTTCCCCTTATGCATCATTTTTCAAGTATCAATGTTGAACTTGATCTGACATTTTATTGCCCAGCTTTTCAGTCCCATGTGGTCCTTCAACTATTCTTATCAGCCCTTATTATCTTAAATTGCTGAGTGTCATTAGCAGACTTTCTCATCTCTTCGCAGATCATTTCGTTAGTATGATAAGTTTATCAATTCAAGTACAGCTAGGGGAAGTTAGTTTGCACACAAACTATGTGAGACAGTACTTACAGTGGGTGTAAGTACTCTTTGGCTCCCTTAACATTACTTGGATTATTACCCACCATTACATTTGAAAGACTTATTTGGACCCAGCATGAAACTTGTGAGGCCCTAAGAAATCCCCCAGCTGTGATGCTGTTGCTCTCAAACGGATTCCAATGGATTTGGGAGAAGCAGTCACATTGTCTCCCTCTGATCGATTTGGGGGCTGTGTACAGAGAAGATGTGAAGCCAACATCCAGATCTTTGTTTGTCAGGAGCAGATGAGGCTCAACTTGAACATCAAAAATACCAAAACAAAATACTTCCAGCTCCTGTGTCCTGTTATCAACAGATGGTATTGATAGGCTGTTCCACAGTAAAACAACAAAGGTCTAACCAGGATCTTTAACAAATTGCCAGCGGGGAGGAGGGGAGGGACGATAAAGGAAGAAGAAAGATGATGCCTTTAAATAGAAAGGAAGGAAAGGGAAAAGATAATACTTACACTTTTGTAATTGCCCGAGTCCTGGAGCCAGCAAGAAAAAGACTCCATCCTATTGGAAATCTGCAAACGTCAGGAGAGTGAGGAGAGGAATGGAATTGCTCACAAAATTTTGAAGCCTTTCCACTATTAGAAACCTTAAATGCTATCGTGGCACTACCAAACCACTCAGCAGCAAGGATAATTTAGGTTAATTCAGTTTTCTTGTATGTGCAGCAAATATCCCCAGATCTGTTGTTGTTG
Source organism: Gallinago undulata (assembly GCA_026546715.1). NCBI lineage: Eukaryota > Metazoa > Chordata > Aves > Charadriiformes > Scolopacidae > Gallinago > Gallinago undulata. The sequence goes on along the minus strand of JAOTQQ010000002.1, from coordinate 1,298,412 downwards.
CACTCCGTTTCAAGAGGGAAACTACATTTTCTTACAAAACGGTTATTTAAAAGTAGCTTTGTCTTTCTGCCAACTCCAAAGACATGACATAAAGGCACCTAGTCTTGAGAACAGGGAAAGCAGCGCTATGGGGACTGGAAAGCCTGACGTAAGAACTGGGCAGATAAAGAAGGATTGTCCTTAGACCAGACTTAGCTGATTCTTTGATAAACATCATATATTTGGGAGGAGCCAGTGGGGTGTTCTTTGAGGGAACCCCATTGCTATGTGTGTCCTGACTCACAGTTAATAAAGATTTTTAAGAAGTGTTTGGCAATTAAAGGCACTGTGGCATAAGAGGGAAGGTGTTCACATGGTAAGTAGTTAAAAGACAGGAAAAAGTGAGCAGGAGTAAGTAACCAGTCTTCAGAAAGGAGAGAGATCCCCAGCAGGTTGTGCAAGGATTTGTACATGTTCAATATATTGAGAAATGAGTGGGAGAACCGTATGTGATGAAGTTTGTTGATGATACCAAGCTTTTCAGGGGGAATAGGGTTGAGGGTCAACTACGATGGGCAATAGACATTGAGACAAGACATAAAAAGCAACGAAAGTGGTGGTACAGCAGAGGGTGGGGGAAATGCTCTCCTCTTTACACGTGGAGCTATAAGCTGATTCTTTCCACCTCGGTTATAACTAATAGTGCCATAAAAACACTGGCTGTATGCAATAGCAGTCGAAGGAGGAAATCAAATGTCAGGATTGGGGTTGATCTTAGCACAATGAATCTGCTTTAGGTCAGTGTAGAGCAGTCTGTGTGGTTCTGATCCCCTCGTTCCCAAAAGGATGTGGGCAACTGGAAAAAGCCCAGAGAAGATTGATGGGATGGTTGATGGGTGTTGCATGACTTGTGCATAAGCAATGACTAGATAGGAGGACTTGTCAGCCTGGAAGAACACTCCGAAGGATAGGACAGAATTAAATGAAATAAGGAGTGACACAAAGAAGATGACTGCGGACCAACTGTTCAATGCCAGTAGAAATACTTCTTTCCCTTTTCCGTAACTTGGTGTCCAAGTTCTGATCAAGATCTTCAAGTTTGGGCTTGGTCTGCTTGATGCCTTTTGCCCATGAGTGATGGCACTGCAGGATGGAACGGATCACAAGCAAAAAGCTGGTCTGTCTATAAGAGTTTTAAGGTTGGTGCATACTTTAAAAACCCATTAGCTGAAATACCGTCTGTTCTTTTATGCAGCAGAATATAAATCTATCAGTCTCCGAACACTGGCAGAAGAAGGTACTTAATATTGAATTTTCTTGCCTTTAAATTTGAATTATAATGATCTACTCTTGTGGCTTTGCATTTTACAATACAGCTCTAAAAATACTGCACAAACTCTTTAAGATACTTTCCTTATGATTGTAATGTCTGTCTTGGCAAATGGTGTGCATTATAAAGATATACTGAAGCTGTATTGAGGTATGTTACACCGAAAAAATCCTTGTTAAAAACAGGTGATATATTAATTATAAATGTTCTTTTTGAAAACTGAAATTGCTCTTAAAGCACCTATCAAAAAAGTTCAAGTAGCAAACCTTTTTTTTTTGCTTATGTATTTCATCTTCCTTATTTATAGGGAAAATAAATTCCAAACAGTATGGGGTTTCAGCTGTAATGCTGTTGCTGTTTTCTTGAAGCTTTTGATTAACTAGGTGTTGCAAATCAAATTTTGGTGTGCTGCGTACAGAACTCTACATTCTCTCTCCCTATGTAGCTTTTCCATCTCAAATTTACTAATGCATGTCAGAATAGCTTCTTCAGAGGGGGCTGTGTGTGTGGATAAAACAACTGGTGCATGGAGATCTGAGGAGAAATTCTGAAGAGTAGATTTATTCCAACTACACAGTCTAAGAGATTGTGCTGATTTAAAAAAATAAGTCTTGGGGAGGTTATAAAGAACCTTTTTCAGGTATAAGGTAACACTAGTAAACAATGGTTAGCAGAACTGCTGAAAAATATGGGGTCCATTTAAGCTTCAAGAGAATCCTTTGAAATGCAAAAAACATATAATAAGAGTTGCTGTAAAAGTGGGGCAAGAACATGCCAGATTTCCTCTTAGCCAAACACTTTGCTCCCAGTCAGACAGGGTGGATATTCAGGATCTGAAATAAAAACGATGCCTTTATAAGCCACCATCAGTGCCTGACTCACCCTGTCCCTCCATGTACCTGAGCCAGTCCCGCGTCACACGCCTTCAGTCATGTGGGTTCTCCTTATTCAAACCCCTTCCTTTATCTGTCCCGCTCTGGATTCATTATTTTTCCTCTGATGAACTGTAATCATCAGACTCTTGGTGTCTCTTCCTTCAGTTGCAGTTTGTGCCATCCTACAGCATTGTAAATGCTGCTGTTTTTTCTCTTGCTGTCTCTTGGGCTATCTTACCACTGTGCCTCAGATGCTTCCATCTGGAACGTTACTGCCCAAATTCTTCTTTCACCCCTGGTTTTTAATGCAATCATTTTTTAGCCTTTGAGGTTTTTGCACTTTGAGTGGTCCGTGACACCAGGCTGGATTTACGCACACCCAGTCCCTCTTTCCCATACGTGCTTCAGGTTCTACTCCGGACCCCTTCAGTCCATAGTGTCATCCAGGACCACTTATCACCCCCTTTAACTTCTTGATAGGCTATTAAAAAAAAAAATAATTTTTCATTTTGTCGATTTACTTAGAACATTTCCCCTGAATTTATCTTTCAAGCTATGTTTAGTTTATTTCATGGATAAGGAAAGCTGTGCTGATGACTGAAAGCCTGGCCTGTTCCGTAGGTAAGCTCTGACCAAGTTTTATTGCAGAATGATGCAAATCTTTATAAGGTACTCCATTTTATAAATAGTAGAAAGGAGAGAGGAGACTACTGGAGGCTGAGCCAGAACAGAATGAAGGCCATTCAACTACCGATGATGTGGTGTTGCTGTCATCTTCTCATTTCAGTTAATCTCTGGAAAATGAAGGTGTTTCAGCAGAGGCATTTGTAGATAACATGCTTGATTCCTGTGTATGTATGGCCGATATTTCTGTTCTTACACTGGGGTAGATACTGCAGTTAATTAGCCACTGTTGTGCTTTGTTGCTTCCACAGCTGCTGGTCCCAGTCAGCAATGGCATGGCTTTAGGCTGGGAGGGAAGTGAGGAAAGAGCTTGTGCCAGTAAGTGCCTTGCCTCCTGTTTATAGCTTGGCCCGTTGCATCTTGCCAGACACCCTGACTCCTCCAAGCGCTTTCACAATCATCTCTTGTCTCTTCAATGACTACTTCCTCCTCCCCCTGCCTCCCTCTTCCGTTTGACCTTCTGGTAATTCCTCCGGCGCTAGTTCAGAGCGACGCAGTAGGCTATACTACCCCCTCCAATTAAAGAAACCAGTATGTAGCACATTAGAAGTTACCTAACAAGCCTCTCTCAAACGAGATCCCACAGACTCATTGATCTTCCTTGACCCACTTTGAATCCCAGGTTTTTGTAGGCTTCAGTTAAGTGTCTGTCACGGCAATTTCAGGTTTTGGGGACTTTGTTGTTTTGCTTTTGTACTTTGTGCTGTCAGCCAGGAGTACTAGGCTTATAATTCCAGATTTAGGCAGAGACTGATTTCCCAGGTTCACATATTACACTCCGGGTTTATTTTTAATTCATAAAGACCATTTTATGTAATGATCAGCAATCAAAGAATGTACAATTATCACTCTTGCAAACTTTCCTGTGCCTCAGTAATTAAACCAACAAATTAGTTAAAGGCTCCAATGCGGAAGAAGATTGGTAGACTGTGGTCAAGACACACATTTATGGATTTTCCCTTAAGCTGCTTTTCTTGAGGAAGCTTTGATAAAGACCATATGATATCAATTATCATTAACTCTGTGTGGTTTCCCTACATTTGGAGCTCTCAGACGCTAGTAGACAGGAGCCCTGTGTAAAGTCTTTAATGTAGAACTGGTATTTATGCTGCATAGCCTATTCTCATTTTGATTTGTCAGCTGACATTTGAAAGGGAAGATTTGAGACCATTTATATGCGCAGACTGTGGCCTGTTGTGCTGAGTGACACTTCCTCCTCTGATCTGATTTGACAGAGAGCTATTCTAACAGCAGCAACAACATATTTCAAATGCCGGATTCCAAACCAAACATTTTAATTCTACCTCGTGTTCAGTTACTGCCTCAAAATCGAAGGATGCGTTTTGTTGAGGTGTCACTGCCTGAGCCTGACAACAAAGTCAGCGTGATTTAATAAAGTGATTTAAATCTTCTCTTCAGAGAGCGCACGCTTGTACAAACTCCCTAAACATCAAAGTCTCTCTTGTCTTGAGCTCTGTTCTACAGTCCGTCAGCCTGAGCCTTCCTTCACAGGCAGCAGAAGGAATTCAGCAAACATGTAGATGTGATTCATTCTTAAGATCTTCAAATATGTGCATGAGTCACTGATAAGTACATGTAAGTTGTGCTGACCAGATTGAGAGTGCAGCAACCGGCACTTGAAATTACAGGATGTAGCTCGGAACAGATGAGGGAGCCTGAAAACTCTTCTAATTGAGGAAGTACATCTGAAAATCCACAGCAGCCTCAAGAGTTCATTTCTACAAAATTCATTCTACATAATTCATTTTACTAGAATTTACAGACAAATTTAGGCCTGATAGTTCACAACTCTGCTTTTTTTTTTTTTTTTTTACCAGTTTGAGATTCTCAACAATTTGTGGAGAAAGAGAAAAAAAAAACAAAAAAAAAACAAATAAAAACAAAAAAACAAAACAAAAAACAATCCTGAAACATCTTTATTCTATAACTTTGTGGAGGTTGAAAGGCTTGAAAGGCTGCATGTGAATGTTGGCTTGTGTGTTAGCTCAGCTTTACGCCCGTATCTGATTTGAATGCGTGAGCTGGGGGGAGTGAGGGTACTGTAGCAGGTATGTGGATAACCAGGAGGCAGGTTCCTATAATCTTAGGAAATTATATTTTCATTATATTTTGGGGTTTATTTTTGTTAGCAACAGGTACAGTTAGATCGTAAAAGCTGAGGGAACCTTGAAAATTTTCTCTTGACCTCTTATGTGGCAAAGCCCAAGGATTTCTGCTCGACTTTCTATGGAAGAACACCATGATTTCAGGGGCTAGGAAGGGGAGACTCTGAACACACCAAATGCTCTCACTCAATGTTCTTCAACCCAGAGAGTGAAACAGCGTGCAGCATTTTATACCCGTGATGGCAGAGAAATCAACTTTTGACTTCCAAGAGAAATTTGGAGACTTCAAAAGACACTTCTGTAGATTACCTTAGTCAACTTGACTGATGACTACGTGGGCTTCTGCTATTTGTCTTTCAGACTTAGCACAGCGTTTGGAGATGCTCTGATGCTGCTGTACCTCGTGTCATGTTTTACTTAGAGCTTTTCTTCTCTTCATCTAAAGCTTGCAAGGCTTTTGTTAAAGCTACAGCAGGCAGTAAGAAGTAGTACAAGGAGGTGTTTTCAAATGTCATAACATAGACCTCGTATATGTTTTGCAGCTACTAAATATGCAACAAACCAGCCTGTTAAGCAGCCGAATTCCTGCTTGATGTCAGCACACAGCAGGGCTCCACCTGCACAGCAGGCCTGCACTTGGCCTTGGGATTTTTCACGCTGATTCACTGGCAGGTTATTTGGCTAGGCTGTTGCTGCACTCATGGGGTAATTGGAAAAATCTTACGCTGTTCAATCGCCTTTAACCACCTCCTCTTGTAACTACACATGAGCAAACATCTTCAAGGAGAACATGCTAAAGAGCCAGTTTCCCATGGTTCTCAAGAAGAATTGAGTTGTGGTTTTTCTCAGAAAGTATCAGAACTTTTGGGTTATTGAATGCTACAGTCAAAAATATCAGTTCAACAGCTCTTTAAAATACCATCACCTTTTTGCTAGACATCATCATAGAAGTGCTGCCCTACTGTTTCCTGGTTTTCAACATTTTCAGTCTTTCTTTTCCCCAGCCATCCCTTATGATATTCCAAACACCTCGATGTTCACCTTTGTTTGCATTTTAACTAAAGATGTCTGATAGTTCTTGCTTAGTTGATTATAAATGCTTATCCTGTATTCCTAATTTCTGTGATTTTTCTCAGCCAAAGCTAATGGAAATAGAGCCAGGCACAGATTTACCTTTTCTTCCCAAATTTTCCACAACAGGTTACGTAGAAATGCGAGAATGAGAATCCCCTATTTCTTCTGTGAAACTCTAATATTTGCAGTGTCCTTTGCCCCAGGCAAGATAGAAGCCTGTGACACACAGCATAAGCTTCACAGATTACAAGTTTCTGTAGTGACCCCTGATGTTAATGAGCAACAAAGCCTAGGTTTTTTACTTGAATTATTGCTAATTTCAACCTTCAGACTGTCTGCATTAAATTTAACATCCTTGCACATAAAGAGCTGGTTTCATGCAAGCTGCTATCCCTCCAAGAAGGAATTCCAAAACGATGCTAAATTCAGGATGGGACTGAGCTGAGTCATTGATCCCAGGGTGTCTTCAAGAAAAGGACTCTTCACACCCAGAGCTTATTTCTAGAAGAAGTTAGAGCCCAAACATGTTGTCTGATTAGATGACAAAGGCTTTTGGTAAAACCTCTCCGTCAGATCAAAGAATGAGTGGTGGTCTAGAAGAAATGGAGAGAGGCAGAGGAAAAACAAGGAGACTTTCACCAGCCACTTGAAAACTGCTCCATCTTCTAACAACTGTGATGGGCAGCTCAGAACAAAACCTAGACAGGAGAGATGAATATTTCCACGGGCCATCTGAGAACAGGAGAGTTTGGAATGCATGCTCGTGTTAAACAGAGGGTGGCCCCTGGCTTAAACACAGTCCTTGCTTAACCAAACCCAGCTAAGAAAAGCTTGTGGTGCTCGAGATGTGCAATTTCTGAGCATGGTTAGTGTTGTAGGGAGAGCCACCAAAGAAACAAAAATTCAAATACATCATGACAGCAGAAATGGTGTGTTTTGATGGATTAGTTTTGCTATTTTGATATTTGCTATTGAATTAATGGAAAGACATTTCCCATCAAGACTTTTCATTAATTACCCCAGACTTTCCATTTTAATAGCAAATTAAGGCAGAAAAAAATTTCTGCATCAGTCTCATGCTGCTTCTGAGATTGTATTTAGTGAAGCTAGGAAATACTTATATTTACTGAGGTACATCTTGACTATTCACTGAGCTTTTTGTGTTTGCTGCATTTTATTAATCTTCCTCAGCAAAATATGCTAGAATTACATTTTCTTGCCCTTTGTCTAGGTGTTTACCATTTACACAGAGCCATCTCCAAACTAAATATCACGCATGCACTGTAAAATCTTCAAAGGAGTACTCTTAATCTGCTGGGTTTATGCAATGAAAATTGAATAGGTTACTGAAATTCATAGTGATCCTGTCACCTCTGCTCCTTAAGCTAAAACCTATTGGGATATATCCTGCGATGCCTTTTTCTCAGTTTTCAGGGTCTTATGAAACAATACTTAAAAGGAAGTGGGTTAGCTTTAAAAATCCCATTAGTAAACTGGATTAGCATCCTGACAGTGTGTGGCCCTGAAGCAGATGCTGGGAAGCTAAAAATAAGGTGCTGTTTTAAAGACTCTTGTAGAGAAAGCATGCCCTCAAACTTACCTCAACTCGCATGGACCATCTTTCACTGCCTCTGTGCTGTGTGAGTCTATTAAAAGATTAGGCAATTACTCTGTTTCGTTGTGGGTACAGCTCTGCCAGCCCTGCACAGCTTGCACTCTGGACACTACCAAAAAAAAATAAAATTAAATGCACTTTTGTTTGTCTTTTAAAAATAAATTATTTTTATAAACCCCCAAACCACTCTGAGGATTAATTAATTAATTGGTAATGCGATCACCATCTAAGTAAAACCTAAGCAAAAATCCTCCAGTAGAGGGAGTGACCAAATTAAAAATCCCATCTAAACTGCTTCTGAACTGTACGTTGCTGGTAAACAATTTTATTCCTCAAGTGTATGTGCCCTGGGAAGCAGGGAACTATCTTCACAGTTCACACGCTGGGGCTGCTGTCACCTGTGTGCACGGCCCTGCATCGCAATACTCGGTATGTCACTGACATGCGTGACACTAATCACACTGCCTTTCCATTCCAAAGAAATAAAACACCTCCAGGCTTTGATCCTTAAAACCTTCGCTGAGCTGAAGTCCAAATATGAGTCATATTTGCTTCTCCTTCTAGAAAAACATTGATTCATCAAAAGGATTAAAAGATTGGTTAGCTTTCGGGTAGAACCTAAAACACAGGTAACAAGATCTTTGAGGTGCCTGTGTGTTTGCCTCGTGATGGGACTAATCTGTCCTCTCTCACATCCACATTTATTAACCTTCTGCAGGGATCCAGGCATAGGCACCTTAAAATTACTTTTCTCCAAAGGTGGCTCAGAGACCCTAGTCCTAACTGGGGTGATGACGAAACATAAAAACCCCTTTCTCAGTGAACTTGGTAAATGCACGTTCTTTCCGTTGCTTCTCAGCTTGATGTTGGGAGGTTGTTTTTTTTTGTATAAAGTCTTTTTACATATAGCCAACTTCAAACTCAGATCTTTATGTTGCAAGGCATCAGAAAGTGGAGATAGAGTTTCAGAAGCCTCTCTACCGACAGTCCTAAACTGTTCTGAGCAGTAGCAAAACCTGTCCTGATTAAAAGAAAGTAGCATATATTCTATTTTAAAATGTGATTGGAAAAGCTGTGTTTGGGAATGCTAGGGAAATGTTGCACTTGAGAAAAGGATTGGGGGCAATGGCAGGTAGGAGAACCCCCACCTAGAAAAGTACTTCCAGCATTGAGTTTAAATATAGTTTTTGATGGACAACTAGTTTTTCAAATGAGCCCTCACCTTTGTACTTTCTTGCAGCTTTCAAATGTAATTTTTTTTTCTTTTTGTACCCAAGCTGAACTCTGTGTAAAGTAGCAGTCCCATTTCAGGTGAATTTTTTAAGTTCTATAAACTTCATAATTGTAGCACACAAACACTTTTTCCCAAAGACAAACAATATAATATCCTCTGGGGAAAACAAGAGGTCTCCAAGTTTAGAAAACAGGCTGGAGTGATCATTAGTGAAGCACAATTTCATGGCAGGAAGTCGGCTTGGATCCCGTCTATGTATCCCAGACATTTTATGGTCTGGATACAGAAAGCTCATATGGTGAATGTTGGGGTTTTTAACAGCCATATTTTGGGCCCATAAAATAACCAACTACAACAGTTAATTTTCACCCACACACCCAAATTGCTAGTTGGTATCACAATTTCGGTCCCCTGACACCCCTTACACAAACATACACTATTCACCACCAAAAAAGTAAAACCAGGAGGGTAGTCTTTGGGGATTGCAATGGAGGTTAAAAAAAACACACACACACCATACACACAAACCCGAGCAGCAGATGACTGATTATACCTTCCAGCGAGTCGCAGAAGGAAACAGTTTAGAGAGCGTGTTGCCTCGCAGCTCTTCCATCTCTCCATCACCTCCCTGGCCTTTTCCTTTCTTTTCTGGTCTCTCTCCTCCTCCTTCAGAAGCTCTTGTAGCCCAGAGCAGAACCAGCACCTTCCAAGACTACTGGCTACTTTAACTCTTTCCCAAATGGCTCTGTGAGTTTCAGCAAGGAAATACAACGGAAAGGTTGCCACTGGCTTGTTTTGTTTTGTGAGAAAATGCAAGCAGGCAGCTAGATTGTCATCTGCTCATTCTAATGAGCACTTCCCTCTTCTTAAAATACTGCCACGCTGCAGAAGGAAGAAATGGGGATCCTCTGTAGCTCATCAGAAAAGGAACGGCATGACCAAGCTGAGTTCCGAACCACATTAAAGCTTGTTGGTCATTCTGTTCAGTAAAAATAAAAAAAGGGAGTGAAAACTTATTAAGATGGAGATTTTTTTTTCTTAAGGTATTGTCTGAAGGGTTTTGCTCCCAAGTGCCACTAGAAATTAGTTAGAAGTAAGCCCCAAGTCCCAGAGGTGGTTTTGAAAAGCTTGTTTAGCCTAAGTTTATTTTCAGCAGAGACATGTTGGTGTGTGAATAGGTATCTTGAACTGGGATCAACTTGTTAGGAAAGATGTGGGTGAGTAGAGATGCCTGGGGGTGTCATCTTTTTAGGAGAGAGGTATTATTTCATTAGTTGTGTTCAGCTACTCGGTGACTTCAACTGGGTTAAAATTAAAATGGAAGTTTTCTGCATAGTCTGAGATGTATGAAATCATGGGCAGGATGCTGGCTCAGCAGGTTCTGAAACAAGGAAAATGGGCAATGGACTCGAAAGGTGCAGATTTATAGACCAGTCCTGCATTTACAGAATGAATTATGTAGATGAATTGAGCCCTTTCTCTTAACTTTTTATGTCCTGAGCACTTTCTATGGGAAAATTATATCAAGCATACAAAGAGTTCCAAAAACTAGCTGTAAAATACAGATGTAAATTGACCAAGCTGCTCCAGTCAGCCATGTCACCTTTCTGTCTGCCTCATCTAATCTATCTCACCTAAAACAAGCTACACGCTGTAACATAGGGCATGTCCTTTGACTGTGTGTTCACATTGGTCGTCTTCTTCCACCCAACAGAGCCAGAGGGGAGCTCAGGGCACATCTTGTAAACACAATTCCTTTGGAGTCCGTGGGGGAGAGGTGGTGTTTCTCCTTGAAGCCACATCCCGGGAACTTCTCTCCTTAAATTGCTTCTGTAGCATCATTTCAGAGTTCCTCATGAAAAAGAAGGTGGTGTGAGAAAAGTTGTAATCCTCTTGGACCGTTCCCCACCAGAAGGTGCTTTACCCTGTTGAAGGACTCAAATCCATTTCTTGGGTGGAAACTTGCCCACACTGTGCCCACACTTCAGTGTTCAGAGCTGGTCTCTCCCGCACCTTACCCTACGATCCCGTGGCATCCTTCTGTTGGGGTCACCAGCTTTACCTCACACACTAGTTCTTTGCAAGAATTTGGCCTAGTTTCCAGTTGCCAAGTGTCTTCACTTGCTTGGTTTGTATCTGGGTGCAGTCTTCCAGCCACAGTCGGTGTCTCCAGGAGTGTCCAGCCTACACCCTTACAGCATCTTCCTCTGTTGACCTGAATATGGGATGAACTGCAATGTAGCTCTCAACAGTGTCCTGGTCTAGAGGCTCTTTTACTAAAAACAGACATATTAGAGGTCCTACTGCTGCTGGTGGGCCAGGGACAGGAGGTGATTTGCAGCTCCCTTAGCATCAGCTCTTTGATTTACCTTTTATCTTTTTAAATGCAGGTAGTTTGGCCAGCAAAAGCTGCTGCTTGAGAACATTTGAGAAACACCAGCTGGGGATCGGTGGGTCTTGTGAGACAGGCTCAGCAGAGAACTTTCACCAGTACCTTTTTAAAGGTCTTTAGTAGGGTTTCTGCTGCTCACGCTAATTCTGATGAAATCCCATGTAACACGTCAAAGACAAAACATGTAGGTTTTCCAGACTGCAACGTTTTTCTGGTGGTTTTAAGAGAAGGGTTACAGCCAACCTGAGTTCAAACAGAATGTTGTGGAGCATGTCCTTGTCTCGAAACATGACAACTTTGGGGGGTACAAAGAATGTCTGACATTACAGATGCATGGAAATTCAGACTGTAAATCCACTGCTCTAGCACGTTGGGGAGAGTAGTGGAAAAATAGCTATATACCACACATCAAGATTATTGCATACACTTACTTATTATTTATCTGCAGTTTTGCCTCTATTCCTTTGAGGAGGGCCTGAAATCCATGTCTAAAAGATAGTAGAGCTGAGATATTGTTGTATGGCATGCAGACCCCTTATTTTTTGAAGTGTGATAAATAGATATAGCAAATTTCAGCTTTAAATATGTAACAATAGCAACACCACTCTTGAACTAACTGTTTACACCATTGTGGAAAACTGAGAACTTCTGCCATTTATCACTCAGCTTGAAGCAATACTTTTACATTTCGGAGTCTTGGTTGGGGCAAACTTTTTCTGGTTTTAATTTTCAAAGATTTTATTTTATTTCTGATCAAAGCGATACAAAATGAGCCACAATGAACTTAGCCAATGTAGTACCATTAGAACTAGTTTCCAGATAGCTCATTTTCATTTTCCGTAAATCAAATTACAATAGTTAGGCTTTATTGTGTGGTTTGCATGATTGCAAGAGAATTTAAAAGCAATCTCCACCACTCAGCAAATTTGTGGAAATCCAACAACAAACTTACTGAGCTAAAAGCAGGTACAGAATGTTGAACATTGGAGACTGCTGTCTAACAGCAGAGCTGGCAGCCTTAGCTTAATGAGTCATCTTAATAATTACATGGAAAATTAAAAGATTCAATCCTCCTCTAAGAAGCACCTTCCCAACATTTGATGTTTTCTTCTAAGAGCATATCAATTAATGCAACAGGGTGAAAGCTGAACCACAGTGGAGAACCACGGAAATACCTGCTCAGGTCAGGGAGTACCACCATGCGTTAAGAAAAGCTTTGGAGTTGCTAATATTGGTTGGAGTTGTTTTTTTTAAGAATTATTCCCCTGATATGTAATGTGGAGGACTAACCTAATCTTGAAGGGTCTGCCATCATCTCCACCATCACAAACTCTCCGCAAGTTCTGTTACATGCTGGAGTAGCATCAAGTGGCAGAAGCACAACACATACTTGCATCAGCACAACTATAAAGAATTTAGGTTAAATGTTTGGCTACTGCTTCTGTTCTGATGTCCACAAAATGGGATATAGAAATGGCTGCCTGCAAATTCGGTGTTCCCAAGTGGAAAAAGAGACCTGCTTTTCCATAGACAATATTGTGGATTGTCTTGCTTACCGGTCCCAAAATTCCCATCTAAAACTGTGCTAAAAATTGATATTTGGATTTAAACACACCTTTCAACCTTGCAGGGATTTTTGTGTAATTCACAAAGTAAATTGGACATAGCCTCAGATATGAATATTAATTAGTTTTACTTCTCATATGTGGGTAGTTTCATGATATTCTGCATATGTATTCAGATCATGAGGTTGGTTCCTGCTGAAGGACTGTGCTCAACTATTTTAAGCAACCATATTTTACACTTTCATAGGCTGGGTTTGTAGCATAAAAAGAATGCAACTTCTGCTTTTAAAACAAATCATTACATGTTTGCTGCTATTTTTCCTGGAGCCCTTTGCACACCTTTTTTTACCAAAACAGGAACAATCTATTCTCTCATATAGAATCATGGAATGGTTAGAGTTGGAAGGGACCTTAAAGATCATCTTGTTCCAACCCCCTGCCCTGGGCAGGGACACCTCCCACCAGAGCAGGTTGCTCCAAGCCCCATCCAGCCTGGCCTTGAACCCCTCCAGGGATGGGGCAGCCACAGCTTCTCTGGGCAACCTGGGCCAGGGTCTCACCACCCTCACAGCAAAAAATTTCTTTCTAATATCTAATCTAAATCTCCCCTCTTTCAATTTAAAACCATTCTCCATCGTCCTATCTCTCCACTCCCTGATCAGTTGTCCCTCCCCATCTCTCCTGTAGCCCCTTTAGGGACTGACTGGAAGGCCATTAAAAGGTCTCCCCAGAGCCTTCTCTTCTCCAGGCTGAACAACCCCAGCTCTCTCAGCCTGTCCTCATAGAGGTGCTCCATCCCTCTGATCATCTTCGTGGCCTCCTCTGGAACCGTTCCAGCAGGTCCATGTCCTTCCTGTGCTGAGGACTCCAGAGCTGGACACAGGTGGGGTCTCACCAGAGCTGAGCAGAGGGACAAAATCACCTCCCGTGACCTGCTGGCCACACTTCTCTTGATGCAGCTCAGGATGCGGTTGGCAGAAAAAAAAAATTAGATTAACCCTGATGAGGATGTAGCGTTTGCAACTGTTTTCATCCCAGAACTGTACAGTAGCGACAGGCTATGGCAATGTGCTGGAGCCAAGGGATGCATTTCCAAATCCAGCACATTTTCCATGTCCAGTGACATTTATTCCTCTGGAGTGTTTCTGAAGCCTGGGTCCAACCGGTGCCAGAATTGCAGGGCACGTTTTAGGTGCTGGTGTGGAGGACCCCGTTTTTTTGGCACATAAGTGGGAGAAGTCATGATTTGGTGAGTTGAAGCAGATGTCAGCCTTTTTCTTTGCTGAACAAGGGGACTCTGTAGCTCTCCTATGCTGTTGTTCCTAGTATCTACCACAGGGAGCAACCTCATCTGCAGTTGGGTCTTTTTTGAGTGTGTAAAGCTCAATCTAACGAAGTTTTAACGATCATCTTCTAAGCAGAATCACTGAATTAAGTAGTCTCTCCTACGTGCTCACTCCTCCCCTCTTCCTAACACCCTTTCTCCTGCTGTTCTGTCCTGCAGCACATCCCTACCCACCTGTACCCACAAATGTACCAGGAGACTCCCTGAAAGCTACCCCATTTTCTTTTCTGGGCAATTTTTCCACCGGAGAGGTTCCCTAGGCTGGCAGCCCTCTGTGAAACTGCTTGCGGAGGGCTTTGCATGGGGCTGGGAATGAGGATATGCTTTAGCAGTTTTGCTGACAAATATTTTAACCCGCTCTGAGCACGGTGAGCCAGGCAGCCCTACGAGCACAGGGGTGCCTGCCCGGCTTCTCCCCAGGTCTCTCGTGTGCCAGAGAAGGTCCACGGAGCAACGAGAAACATATTTTGTTGAACTTTTCCCAGTATGTAGGCTGTGTCACTTCAGAACTTTCAGAACTAAAAAACACTAAAGGGAAAAAAACCCTCCCTTTTTATAGCCTACTGTCTCGTTGAAAGTGATTTATGAAATGAAGCTTCCTGCCCACCCAGTGCACAGAACAAATACAGACAGTGCTTTGAAATAACTATAGTACTATGCTATTTTCAGTAATATTTAGCTCAGACTTAGCCAAGAAAGCCCAGTGAGCTTAGCAGACAGACATAAAAAGAAATGCTCTTTCTGCATTTTTGTGTGCACATGCGTCTATTTTAGGTTTTACTCTTTCTCCAGTTGCAGAGCTGACTATCAATGCAGCAAAGCTCCAGCTCAGGAAAATGCTCTAAGCCCACTTCTCAGTACAAGTAACAGCTCTTGAGCACACTCCTAATTAAGTGCCTTTAATAAACGTAAGCACGTGCTTACATTGAGATACTTTTATTTACTGTAGTGAAACTTGTTGAATTCATTCACTTCAATAGCAGTAGAAAATACCATAGTCTGTGTACTTGCATAATTTCATTTTGTGTCTGTGTGTTTAGGAAGTACTTTTACCTTTTCTATGACTAAGAGGTTTTATGTTGTCACAAGATTATTACCTGTCATAGTTGGCATCAGGAGTGCAGCTGAGGAGGAAGCTCTAGCTGACATTGTCTTGGCTGTCACCCAAGACATTTTCTTTTTACCCCTTTCTATATATTTACTTTACACCCCTTTCTTCCCTTATCTGCAAATTTTGAGCTGTAACTTGTTTTCACGATTACATTTAGGAGAAAAGACAAAAACAACCCTACCAAGTCATTTAAGTCTGTCAAATCCATTTCTCCTGCCTTCAGCAGTGGGTTCCTAGGGAAGAATATACAATCAGATTGAGAATACAGTGAAAGTTCTCCAAAATACTCTTCCGTTTTCCCCAGTGCTTTGGAGGTTGAAGGACTTGCTAAGCTAGGAACATTATTTTTGCATTAGGTGGACTTTTATTTGAAACAGTCTAATGCTTTTGAATGCATGCAGAGCTCAAGTACCCACTCTTGCAGCAACGAGTTTCACAGTTTGATGGGACGTGGTAGGACAGAGCATCTCCCAGGCTTGTTTTGGACTTGCTGTCTCCTGGTTCTGTATGACACTGCCTAGCTTGTGTGGCGTGAGACAGCAGATTACAGTTCCTCTTTCCTCTTCAACCTTCCCACCCAAGCAGTCAGAGCAGCACTCTGTCATCTCCTGCCCTCCCAAGGATTTATTTTCCTTACTAAGAGTCCTCCTTCCTGCAGGAAACTCTCACTTGAGTAGTTGTGTTGGCATCAGTGAAAATGCTTGCAGGAGCTAGTGTTGGCATTACTCAACACCCAGAAAGCAAGGCTTCACTTAGGTATTGCAAGTACTGTCTGTAGCAAGCATTTCTGTCTGCATTTGGATTTCTGGATCCTTAATGTAATCCAGTGTTTGTCATAACTCCGTGGAAGTAGAGCTCCTGCCTCTTGGGTTTCTAGTCTGAGGTTTGTGGGATCCATAGGCATTTTAGTTTCAAACTGCTCCATCATGATGGTATCCTCTCACATAAACCTATGTACAGATATATACAGAAATATCTGTGAAGCTTACCAGCTTATCTCAGTTCACTGCCTCCATTTCCTAATTTTCCTGGGTTCAAGTTGCTGTTGTTATTCTGACCAAGCTCTGGGATCTATCTTACTGATGAAAGAGACATCAGTGGTACAAAACTGTCTAGAAATCTCATCATGTTCAAAACACAGTAAGAAAGGTCTCTCTTCTTGGTGTTCCCACGCTGTTAACACGTGGTTTTCTTATTGTGGTTTACTTTATAGATCAAAACCATGTGCTGTATTAGGAAATGCTGTGGAAGGTCCGTTTCTCATGCTAGTTTATCAGATGAGAACCTTTAGAACATACATTGAAAATACATCAAACAAAATTGTTATTATAGTTCACTATCTCATACTAAGGGAATGGTGGGGAAGCACCACCAGTGATAAGGACTTGGACTTTGTGTCTGTGTTCCCATGTAAGGAGATAAACTTCCCTACCTGAATAGGTCTGCAAAGAAATCTTATAAAAAGATCTTTTAAAATGAGAAGTTACGCGTCTTTTTAGTTTAATGATGTCACATAGTCAGATTTTTAAAATGCTGAGACTCCCCTAGATAGAAAAATAAGTAGTATTTAATTTATATCCTACCCTTGACAGTACACGTCACTGTTTATTCTTTCATGGTCAACTAAGGTAAACCTTTTGATGTGCTTTTTCCTCATTTAGAAGCCATTTGGGATGATTATGTCTTACAGTCCTAAGACCTGAGATGGAGCGTGTCTTTTACTGCTCTAAGAAACGGGATAAACATTTCAGAGTCAGTAGCTGCGTGCTTTGCAGAAGAGATGAGCTATAATAGGATGCGTGCTCCTCAGCCCCGTAACTACAAAGAATAGTTTCTTATCAAAGACTGGGACACCGATTTGCAGACTTTCTGATGCATTACTCATTGAGATGCACTCCTCCTTTTATATAGCTTGGTTTTCTTTTTTCTCCTAATTCAGGAGAGACTCCGACCCAGCACTTTCTGTCATGCATTAGTAACTCTGAAAACATGTTTACTTAAGTACAAAACCACATTAGCTCAGCATTATTGTATGCCTCCAACACACATAAATTACAATATATTGCAGGGTAGGAACTTTGATCAAGAAGAGCCCACACTGAATTAACTTGGAGGTGGGGAGGATGGTTGGAGCATTACATGTTCCTTGTCTCCTTTGCCTCTCATCCCTATGATTCTCCGCTGCCAGTCAGTCTTTTCTATTGCTCACTATGTCTGCATTGCAGGCTACAAAAAAAGAAAGCAGTAACAATAGTAGCTCTAGAAAAGTCATGCTATTTCATGGGTCTGATCTCCTTCTTCAGCGTTCGTTTCCATATGCAGAATCTCAAGCGTGACTTGTAGAAAATCCTCCCTCATTCTCCTCAACATCATGTCTCTCACCCTAAAAGCACTGGGCTTCTGGAGCAGAAAAGCAGTTTGGGGAAGGAAAAACACTATAAAGACAGACCCCTAAAAAATGTAACCTGTAGCCAAGATTTTGTGCCCATCTTATGCTAAGATTCTTGCCCCGTCAATGCTGCAGGAGTCTTGTACAGTGCTTAAGACAATTTTTCTAGCCTGGGGAGTGAGGAGGGTGCTGTTTGCATGTGCTGTTGGTGGTAGAGAACATGGTGAAGGGTGGCCTCAGTGCTCCAGGCCAGAGATGTCAAGTGCCCTTGCAGATCCAGCCCTCCCACTCACTGCAAAACAGCCTCTGGATGGGAGGTGAGCAGAGCTGAGGAAGACATGAGGAAGAGCATGAGGAAGAGCATGTTTCTTCCTTACAGACCAAATACATTTGACCCAGTATGAAACATCTTGCAGGCTGACAAGTCTAGAAATCATGTCGTCCCCATCCAGTGTTCTGTCCCCCGTCCCCCCCATCTGATAGAACAAAGAACAATTTATTTTCTGGTAGCTCTGCTCGACCCCTTTTGGAGGACTTTTTGACTATCATTAAATGTTGCACTGAAAGAACCAGTGTATGGCTGCTGTCCAGCTGATTCCATTGCCATGATGCCAGCACCAAAAAGTAGGCAAGAAACAGCCTCAGTGGCTGGCTGTGATTTAAAGATGGAGGAGCTAATATTGCCTCCACTGAAGGTAGGAGAAGCTTTGCCTCTGATACAAGTGGAAGCAGAAAACAGAACTTACTTGTACTTGGTGTTAATTGATTTTGTTGACTGGGCAGCATGATACGCTGTTAATCAGCTAAGTACAAACACGGGTTCTTCCTGTGCCAAGTATTTGATTTTTTACTTAGTATTTGTTTGTAAGCATAGAAATCTAAAGCTTTGTAAGGTTTGAGAAACTTTACACTCAAAGTGACTTGCTCATCTATTTATATATACACAAGTATACATTGTGTGATAGTTTGACTCTGATACTACCATGTTTTCTCTCTTATTCCTCACTTGTTTTTTGCAAGTTAGAACATCTTCCAAGCCCTAGGCTATACCTTGTGCTGAACATTTACAATAAGAAATTGATACTGCTGTTGTATACAACTTCTTCCTTTTAAAAAGTTTGGATCCTGTAAATGAGTGAAGTGTCTTGTCCAGCAGTCCACTCTTGCTGCAAAAATCTTGATAAAAATATCTTTCCTTCTACTTAGTTTGGGACCTTATTACAAAAAAAAGTCTATTACAAGAAGTATAAAGTTTAGCAATGTGTGAAAGCAGAGGGGAAGAGTACTAAGAATTTTTTGTGCTTGTATTCATCAGACATCACCTCCCTTTCCTTGCTATGGCTGCTCTATGATTTATTGTGAAAATTAAGTTGTTTTACACGATAAAGATAGCACAACTATCTTTATTATCAGAGAAGTTATCACTGGGGAGCGATACCCAAGATGTCACCTAGATTAAAGGTGGTGTCTCTCT
Source organism: Gallinago undulata (assembly GCA_026546715.1). NCBI lineage: Eukaryota > Metazoa > Chordata > Aves > Charadriiformes > Scolopacidae > Gallinago > Gallinago undulata. The sequence continues at coordinate 1,279,219 of JAOTQQ010000002.1, read as the reverse complement.
ATCCCCAGAATTCTTGTTTAGAAATGGACCCAAAGATAATGAAAGGAGGTTGGGTTCATTGCAACTTCACAGAAGTTCAGGGCAACGTACCAGTGACAAAATGAGCTGTAACTACTTGAGCAGTTCTACAGAGTACCACATACAGTCCACAGGTGAATGGAGTTAAGTCCAGTTGGCAGCCCATCATGAGTGGTATCTCCCAGAGCTTGGTACTGGGGCTGATCTGGACAAGGGGATCGAGTGCACCCTCAGTCAGTTCCCAGGCAACACCAAGGTGGGTGGGAGTTGAGGGTAGAAAGGCTTTGCAGAGGGACCTGGCCAGGCTGGATGGATGGGCCGAGGCCAATGGGATGAGGTTCAAGAAGGGCAA